>NKZC01000144.1:0-40465 GCA_002374385.1 Metschnikowia borealis | reverse complement strand
CCTCGAGTGGTGGTCAGAATTGGTCCAAAGGGTTACATTTTTCATGATACATCATTCATTTACAGTTCATAGTATAGTCCAGGATAGCTCATTGTAGGACATAATTGCTACCAGATAATACATAGCAGTTCGTGAACCATAGATGATTCGAATTTTTAATAAACCTATAATTCCTAAACCAGTTGACAACAACAATAACCCATGATAAAATAATCTCAAGTCGTGTGTCTGGCCGGAGCTCTAGCTTGCCCTCGGCCGTCCATTTTCGAGGAGACATTCTAGGCGACGCCTTAAACGGCGACGCTTGCGGCCCTCGGTTCTTGAAGGGCGATACTTGCGGCCCCCGGGCCTTGCATGGGGAAGACTCTTTCCGGGGAAAATTCATACAGATTCAGGAGCGATTTCTGACCGGATGTAGAACACTCAAAAATATATCACAAGGAAATACTCTCATTCATTTACCATTCGCATTTGTTTTAGCTACAGAAATTTATTAATAAGCGTTTTTATTTGTTAATATATATATATTAAAATATGTAATAGAATTTTATATTTTATAAATTAAATTAGTTCTTTCTCATATCATATTTAATATTGTATTAGGGAATAAACCAAAGAAAATAGTAGGTAATATTGAAGCTCACATTAAGAAACTTTCTCTATGAGTACAATCAGCTAAGTACCTAATTAATCTATTGAAATGTCCATCCTAAGTATAGGTATACCCATTAAATATTAGTCCAATAACAGTTNAGTACAATCAGCTAAGTACCTAATTAATCTATTGAAATGTCCATCCTAAGTATAGGTATACCCATTAAATATTAGTCCAATAACAGTTTTAATAATATCAAGATTCTATTTATCATATTATTATCATTAAATGATTGTTCCTTATATTTAGATTAAATAACACAAATAATATAGTCACTTTATAATTATAGTCCGAATACATTTATTAATATATCATGATAAAGAATATGGCATTATAAAATTTAGTCCTTATTTTTACATTTAAGTATTTAACTGAATCATTAACTGTTTTCGGATATTTTATAATATTATAAGTTAGCTCAAAGCAATACATATCCTCATTATTATAATATAAGAATACGCTATAATGATATATCTTATAAATTGGTTATTCATGCCATTATGCATATAATTAAATCTTATACATAACTAATTCTTTATAGATAACCTAAGTAATTTTCATATTATCTATATACTTGATCAACTAACATTATTTAACAAACTTAATCCCCATATAAATACCCACTCTTCTTAGACACTAAAAATGTTATAATAGCTATAGGGCCGGGCTATATCTAAGAAATAAATGAATTGAATCAATATCATATAACATATTTTTACTAGAAAAATTTATATACCTATAATAAAATCCTAATTAAATATAAGGAGATAACAATCTGTCTCATCAGTTCCCCAATGCCAGAGATTTCCAGGTATCACCAATTTGGTTGCAGTTCGCTGCACCTCACGACATTTCAAAAGTCAAGTCACCAGTCAGTGGCTACAAACTTTAACAGTTCGTTTCAACGCTCGGCTGAAAATCTGCAAGTTGAAATCTCCAGTAAAATCTTCATCTACAAGATGAAATTGCCATTAAAAACTTCATATACGAGCTGAAATCACCAGTAAAATCACCAGTAAAATAGTCATATACGAGTTGAAATTTCCAGTAAAATCACCAGTAAAATCTTCATCTACAAACAGAAATCTCCAGTAAAATCTTCATATACACGCCGGAGCCATGCTACCCTATGCCACACAGTTCTATCGGGACGCTCGTAAGCATGGTCTCTCTATAGCCATGTAAATTGAGATCAAGTCTGGGGGATGTTAGATCCACCAGGTAGTGTCCTACCTATTAAGGTACTTTGAGCCGTCATTGTCCAATTCTAAAAATAGCCATATCAAGACGCTGAGACCCAACTTCGCATGATGTTGGGACAGCGTTCATCGGTATTGTTCTCGTGCTAACTCGCACGCTCTTTTTCTCTAAAAGTATTTACCCACCTCATATTCCATCCTCGGAGAATTCATCGGGAATAAACAGAGTACCCGATGAAGCCGGAGTCTAACTACTATAGTACTACACTATGATAGATTATACTACTATACTACTCTACTACTATACTCTACTACTCTACTACTATACTCTACTACTCTACTACTATACCCTACTACTCTACTACTATACTCTACTACTCTACTACTATACTCTACTACTCTACTACTATACTATACTTCTATACTACTCTTTTCAACTTTTGTTTTAGTATATATTAATATACAGGGATCAGTAATTGTACCTTACAAGACCAAAGTCCTATGTAACGGGTCCACAGCGCTTCTTATACTTTTCAGTTGCCTGCATACCCGTGAAGTACCTTGCCTCCGTACACGCTAGGTATTCGTTGACAACTCTACTACTCTACTACTATACTCTACTACTATACTATACTACTATACTACTAAGCTATACTACTATACTATACTACTATACAATACTACTATACTATACGACTATACTACTCTACTACTATACTCTACTACTATACTATACTACTATACTATACTACTATACTACCATACTACTATACTACTATACTATACTATACTACTACACTACTATACTACTATACTATACTATACTACTACACTACTATACTACTATACTATACTTCTATACTACTCTACTACTATACTCTACTACTATACTATACGACTATACTACTATACTACTATACAATACTACTATACTATGCTTTGGGTTTATATTATACTACTATACTATACTACGGTTAGACCCACCATGTGTAGACACACTACCCATTGAGGTAATGTTCGAGCCTACAAATGCCAATGACTTGTCTAAGGCGCCATACCCCGTGACGTGGACTCATCCATTCATCTTACCTCGTGACATGGCGTTTGACCACCATACTCCACTTCTCTGATACCCACAGGTTAACTCTATAAGTACTCGAATTGACATGTATAAGATGTGCCTCCCATAATATCATATATCTAGATATAAATATATCTAAACTTATTAAATATGAGAATATGGTTAAATGAAATATCAAATATGAAAAGATGGTTAAATAAAATATCAAATATGAAAAGATGGTTAAATAAAATACCAAATATGAAAAGATGGTTAAATGAAATATCATATATGAAAAGATGGTATAAATGACATAAACATAAACATAAAAATATAAGTAATAAATAACGATATAACCGGTTACTTAATAACTTTCGAATACGTTTACATTTCATCTATATTTAGCAAGTAACTAAAAACATAATTATTAGATCTATCTTATATTTTAAGCCCCCAATTAAGTTCATATATAGAAAGCTGGTCATCATAAAGTTCATTATTAGATCTCTAAGATAATCGTATTTATTACAAGTATATAGTCAAATCAGTCTATAGCTGTAGTCTTGTATACTTCAAATGTAGAAGTGGGAGGTTCGTTCAGGAATTATAGCTATTCTATATTGTAGAAAAAATATTAAAGACTGTTCATATATTATGAATATCACATGGTGTGTGTCCATAGCTTGTTCCCGTCCTGTGCCATTGTTGTGGCACTACCCGAGTATACGGAACTCCACTCTAGCATACTCCTTACTGTATTAATCCAGTCATCACTATTCGTGGGTGTTAGATTCTTGTAGTAGCGTCAAGTATATAGCTTCTAATTGTTTTCGGTTCAAAGGTTTAAGTCCAGATAGAATGATAAGTCAAGTGGTAGAACTCCAGTGCTATACTAACACTGGTAAAGGCTGATGTAACAGTACAGACCATTTGCAGCCATATCTCAAGCAGCCACCCAGTCAACTGCACCCATTTAAATGCACCCATTCAACTTCACCCAGTCAACTGCACCAATTCAACTGCACCCATTCAACTGCACCCAGTCAACTGCACCGAATCAACTGCACCCATTCAACTGCACCCAATCAACTGCACCCATTTAAATGCACCCAGTCAACTGCACCCATTTAAATGCACCCAGTCAACTGCACCCGGTCATAACTGAACTCCCACTAAAACTCATCAAAACCAATATCCACACTTCTACCTCATTCCAGTAACCCAACACAAACCAATTTGGCTACTCTTGAAACTATAATCCGTCAAACCGGGCGATGCCTTTGTTGACAGGCAACTTCTTGACTTTGAGTTTCTTCTTCTTGGGTTCCTGGTTCTTTTCTGTATTGGTGTTGAGGTTGATCTTCTTCAGCTTTCGTCTCTTGACCGCTCCATCAGTACCATTGTCACCGGAACCATCGTCACCATCACTTCCATCGTCACTGGAACCATCATCACCATCACTTCCATCGTCACTGGAACCATCATCACCATTACTTCCATCGTCACTGGAACCATCGCCACTGTCACTTCCATCGTCACCATCACTTCCATCATCACCATCACTTCCATCGTCACCATCACTTCCATCGTCACTGTCACTTCCAATATCACTTCCATCTTCTTCACTCTCACTCTCACTGTGGCTGTCTCCATGACTCCAGATCTTGAGCGTCTCCAACCCCGAACTCACCAACCTATAATCATAATCAATATCCAAATTGCCCACCTCGTCGGTTCCTTCTCTACTGCTGGAGTGCACCCGGACCTCTTGCACACGCCCCCGCTTGTAGTCCACCCTGTGCAAAAGCCCGTCACTGTCGCCGCACCACACGCAGTCCGCGAGCCCCGCGCTCCCCATGTTCATGGTTGGAATGAGCGCGTCGATCGAGGCGTTTTTGTTGATCTTGATGCGCGACACCGGGTCCGTTAACTTGTTGATGGAGTTTCTCCAAGTCGTGAGAACCCCTTCGCCGTGCGAAACAACCACCGTATCGTTTTTGCCTCCACTAACAAATTCCGAGGGGTAACACATCGAGAGCAATTCATCGCCTTGGTCCTCCGATTGAGTCACTATCCCTTTTCGGATATCCAAATGCGTCAATGTGGAACTCCCCAAAGAGAGGTAGTGGTAGGCTGAAACGTCAGGCATGGCCAATATTTGCGTTACGGTGTCTTCGTGCACTTGCAGCAACTTGTCGAACCGTAATTTGTCTCCGAGGTTTCTGCTGTCATACACTAGAACGGATCCGTTTTGGGTGCCGGCCAAAAGAAAGGGATTGGAAGTGGATTGTGTGAGCGTGGTGATTGCATCTTTCTCATTGAGGTACGCGCTGATATCCGCGCGGGCCACCACTTTTCCTGTTTCACTGGCGGCTTTTTTGATGATATGGTCCGTGCCTCCTGTATATACATGGTCTCCTACTGACCCTTGGAGTGTTTCGAAAATGACACTCCTGCACGACCCTTTGTGCCGCTTGGTTTTCCACCCGGTGGAAATGCCTTGGCTGTGCGTCATGTCACTATGATCGGAAACATACTCCCACCACCGCGTTTGGAGCCCCGAAACCACGGTTTTGCCCAAATTTTTACCGTGCTTATGCTTTTCGGCTTTGAGGTACTCGGTTTTGTTGCTTAAAAGCCGGCTTTCTAGCTCCTCGGCATCATATGTATGGCAGTATACATGACCGGTGCCTAATCCCGATAAAATCACCGGTTTGGAAGGGTGCGCGGCCACTGAAAAAAGGGGATCTGTATATTTGACCTCGACAATTGGCGTGGTTTGAGACTCGTGGTCCCGAGGGTTGCGCTTACTGCTTTTTTTGCCCATGGTGTGTGGTATAAAGTGGAAAGTGTGGAGTAGCGATGCTTTTTCTCATCGCAATATGCACCATGCAGGATCAGGCATCTTCAACGATTACTTTGGGAAATAGTCTTGTGTAATGTACTCTATGGTGCAGTGTTCCTGGGTATTCACAGAGAACTATCAAGTACTGTTGCTACTGTGCAGCGTAGTATAGGTGGTAGGTAGAGGGAGAGTGAATTGATGGAAAGAGCGTATATGCAGGATCCAATAGATAAACTTTCCTTAGAGCCTAGGCTGGGTACTATAGAGTGACGGGATAATAGTAGAGTGTTCAAGGAGCAAACAGATTAAGTTTTCAGGTATCTCAAAGAGAGGGACGAGGAATAAAGTGGATGAGGTATGTCCGGGAAATTGCCCTTTTGAGTAGTTTCCCGTCGGCCCCGACCACCTAAATTAAGCGTTACGCCTTATTCTGGCCACAATAAAGTGATTTAAAGTAATGAAGTAGTATGTAAATTGACAATATTTGAAAATCTCTATATCCCTAAGCTGTCTGGAGGGAAAATCGTCACATTCATCCTGGAACTTCGTGCCATGGTGAGTGAGTAGTCAGTGTTATAGAATGGCCATTGTTAGAATTAGACAGAATAGGTTTCATAATAGCTCTATGGGTAGTGAACTATCCATAGGTCATCTAAAATTATAATTCATAATATAATATATCCAAATTTGATACACCGGTACATTCACGATAGGCAGAAAATAAGAAATCTACTCTCTCCGAAGGTATTAATGGCCATTGCAACGTTGTAAACAGTATTATGATGTGCATTGGAAATATCACCTTCGTATATTGATGGCCTGGCCATTGTTGTGATGAAGAGTTTTCGATGCCATGTTGCTCTCAAACTTATATGATTGCGTTTGCTCCATCTATGATGCCGGAATATTCGTTATTCCCAGTTGACGAATAGGGAAACGTTATACTGACTGATTTTGGATAAGCTTCAAGTCATACGCCCAACTCTGGAGATCGACTTTCATTCGGGTGATGGGAATAAACCACATGAAACAGGGGTCGACACCGTTGATGCCCAGCATAAGGATGATGATATTGTACCTTTCGATTCTTCCCAGCTACTGCCGCACAGTAAAGGCACCGAGACCAGGAGCTCCTCTAGGAATGGAAAATAAATTAAGGGAACCGATTCCAGAACAGGCGGAAAGTCAGACTCCGAGAACAAATGACGGCGTGGTCCGATATGGCACCCATTGTTGCAGAGCCGGAAACGGAAACTCCGTTATCAAAAGGACCAACTTCATAAGAGAACCAAGTCGAGAAATGTGAGAAGGACAACACTACGTATTTGACAGATGATCCGGTCGTTGACAAGATGCTACAAACTTAGAACGTCGTTTCGTCGGAACTGCGTGAGTCTACAGCTAGTATGCTTGAGGAACTGGGATCACGTGAAATAGACCATACTATGCATGAGCCTTTCAGTGAAGGGACTGAATGTCTAGAAAACAACATTAATCACTCGAAGAACGACATCGGACCATCTACAGAAGTTTTGAACCAGCACAACAAAGTTCGCGTGCAGCCAGAGTACCGCAGAGTCTGTAGTCGCTACCAAAAAAAGAAGATGGAAAAAAGTATTATGAATAAATAGTAATGTATATTCAGTGATCCTGTGAAAAAAAAAAAAGAAAAAAAAAAGAAAACAAAAAGAAAAAAAAAAGAAAAAAAAAACAGAAAAAAAATTATTCAAATGTATATTAGCAGTCTGAATATATATATATATATATCTTTATTCATAGGCTACGAGTCTATAAATTTGTTTGGGAGAAAACTTCTTAAAGAAGTGAAAAAACTCCGACAGAGAACACCGAAGTGTTTAGAGAAGTGAAGGTTTGCGCAGTGAGGTTTGAGACCTCCGTCTATAATGGCGTTCTAAAAAGATCAACTAGAAACGTCGTCGGTAGAACGGTTTAAAGTATATTATTTTTGCGCGTTGAATCTGGCGTCAAGGAAGTCAAATCTAGCGTCAAGGAAGTCAAATCTAGCGTCAAGGAAGTCAAATCTGGCGTCAAAGGAATCAAATCATCAGTCATGTCAATATAGATTCGGCGTTTGGTTGGTTTTCTGTAAGTGATCAAAGTCTTGATGTAATAGTAATAGAGATCAAGCTTTTTGAAATCAGAATCAGGGTTTCCAACAGCGTATTGAATTGAAGGAGTTCCTGACATTTTGCATTCTTGCCAGATAACTTCAGCCATAGTGCATTCAAAGAAAATGTGTTTGACCTTTTCAAGAATGGCAGTGGAGTAGGGTATTCCACAAAGAGGGCAACTAGATGTTGGCAAAATGTGTTGGAGATCATTTCCAAGATGAAAGAGTTGGACGTAGTCATAAGGATCATGAGTCCAAGTAGTTTTCTTGAACTTGGTCCAGAAGAAAGCCCAATCTCTTGTTCCAGAAAGATCTTTGATGGTTGCACTGGTCACCAAATGATGATAATAGAGCTTCGTTTGTTTGCTCCGGCTTTTAAAGAGGTAGTCGTTAAAAGTCCGGTCTTTATATCGTTGCGGAGTGTCCGTATAAGGTTCTTGAACACTCTTGACAAGGTGCCGTCTCAGTTGTAAGATGTAAGCACCTCGTTGTTCAGCATAATTCTTCCATTGATGAATATCTGATACAAAGGTGTACTAGTCTATAGGTCAATACTAATCAGTACTAGTCTACAGGTCAATACTAATCAGTACTGGTCTACTGGTGAGTGCTAGCCAGTAGTTAGCCAGTAGTATCTTCTAGTTCCCGAAACATCGACATTTAAGAATATCGACCATTTACTGGGAAGTAAAATGTTGTACGTACTAATTTTTTTGATTAAAACCTCATTTGAGCTCGCTTTTCCAGAACAAAACTCACTCTGATTCACCTAGTGTACGCCAAGCGAGGCAAAATGTCTAAAGAATTGGCTTATACGAAACCCAAGCAGCACTTTATATGTATGAATTAAAAAATTCTGGTAAAAGTCTCTATTCTTTGAATATGAAGGGGGGTTAGAGTAGGACCGGATTTGGAACCTCGGAATACCGGTCGCGGCCGGAATTCACCTGCTCCCATACCATTACATTTTCACCCACCTCAATTTTTTTGAATCCAAAACCATCACTATGATCGCCGGAATTCCAGCATTCTATTAATCTTTCTTACAGAACCGTACTACTGAAAAAGGGCCACTTGCGTTGGGCCTTTTTGTGCTGAGGTAGCCCGGTGCACGGGTGTTTGCAGCTGCACCTTCCAATTCCGGCCTCCTTCGAAGCAAGTGTAGCCAAATAACGGTAGGTGCACGATATAATGTTACAATTATAATTTACCGTCTAATTACACTCTAATCCAGGTTACAGAATTTTAAAAGAATAAATAGTTTTTTTTTTCTAATATTCAGGTCGACTTATCAAACTAAGATCCAATCCTAGTCTGCTGTCCAGAGCATTGCTCAGTGGTTAACTTATAGACTCAATTCACGTATTAGTAAATATCGCCAGTTCCAGCCAACTCATGGTTTTTTCTCTTGACCCAGTAATTGCCGTTGAAGTGCCAGTATGGATCGCCAGTCACCGGGTGTTTCAGCTTGACAAACCAGTTGGGCTTATAAGTTTGGCGTGCCTGGTCACGTGCCTTTTTGGCTGCTCTCTGCTTATTCTCCACACGGGTCTTTTCACGAGCAGCATCGTCGTAGCGTCCATCCTCCATGGCCCTTTGGTCGGGTCTCAACCGAGTATCCGTGGGTGCCAACCATTGCTTGAGGTTTTCGTTCAAGTCGTTCAATGTAATGGCGAAAGACGTCAAGTTGAACGGCACCTTGGGTCTGGGTGCGGCTTGCCAAACAAGGAACCGCGTTCCACTGTAGTAATCGGATGAAGGCTCGTCTCCTTCGCTGAGCGATTCTTTCTTCTTGGAGTCGTAGTCGGCACTAACTTTCTTGGCAAAGATCTTGGAATTCCAGTGGCCTCCGATGGCCCATTGAGATGCACCTTTGGCATCACACACTGTTCCGGTCAATTGGTACGCAGAAGAAGCTTTCCATCCTCTTTGCTTCATCTCCACCTGGATCACGTCTCCGGTGGTGTGGTTGCGTACTTCCATGGTACCAAAGTTATCCACGGAGGGAGATCCTGTGATGATACCAATAACCGAAGTATTGACCTTCTTCCAGCTGTACAATTCTTCAGAAACCTTTTCTCCCTTTGTATTGACCACTCCTGCATCCGGACGGATCGTACAAAACATCTTGCCCAAGTGTTTGACATCGAAAGAACGGCCCCGGAACTGAGGGTCCACGGCGTTTTCTCCGAAGTAGTCCCATTTGGCGGATTCGGCATGACATGCACTGATGGGTGGATGGTGACTAACTTGTTCTGTCAACAATCTAAAGTTCTGGTCAGGTCTGGCGTACTCAAACGTCTCACCCAAAAGAGGATTAAATGGCTTGGCAATCCGGTTGGTTGTGGATGCATACTCTGAAGCAGCAAACGTGGCAACAAAGACAAGTCTTAACGTGGAGTCTTCGATAGAGGCAGCTTTGGTCAACAAGTCATTGTACTCAATATCCTCAGCCAACCGTTGAAGCAAAGATGTACACTCGTTGAAACAAACCGGTAACGTCATCTTGGTCATGTCTTGACCAATCATCGATTTCAAAATACCCCATAAGCCCACCTTGGGTCTGTTATCTTCGTCCATGGCGAGTTTTTCTCTAGGAGGTTTCTCGTAGCCAAGGAAAGAGCCCTCTTCTTCCAATTGCTTTTGCTTAGCCTTTTGGGATTCGCATTCAAGTCTGCCTTGAGGTCCCTCTTCAGTTTTAACCTTAGAGATTGCTTCAGTACTCTCTTGTGGAGCAACTTCGGATTTAGCCTGTGCTTTTTCAGCAACAGGACTTTCAAATGGCTCTTCAAGCGCATCATCGAAATCGTCAGCATCAAAAAACTCGTCATCGGAATTGTAAAGGAAATCATTAAGGATTTCGCTATCTTCATTTTCTTCCTGTGCAACTTCAACACTTGCACTTTGGGAGGAACCTCTCTCCATAACTCCGGAGGCCAGCTCATTGTTGACCTGTGGAGACGAAATACCCTTGGACTCAAGAAGCTTCCTCAACTTATATTTCTTGCCCTCGTACTGAGCAAGTGTTTGTTCATGCTTCTGGATCTCTGTTTCCAATTGTCTGATGGAGCTCTCCCACAACTTATTGACCTCCTGTTGTCTTTCGATCTTCTTGGCAAGCTTGGCCTCTCTTTTCTGCATGAGAGAATCGTACAGCTCAAACAACAGTTTCATGTTGTTTAACGTGTTAGAGCCAACGCGATAAGTATCGGTATCAATGGCTGATTCAGTAGACCCACTGCCAAGGGCCTTGAACAAGTCAGAAAGACTGGCGATCTCAATAAGAAGAGAGCGTTTGGTGGAGAACATTTGCTCGTTGGAAGCTTTACCCTCAGGCGTATCCAAGTTCAAAGACCCAATGTCGGAATCACCACTTTCCTCCAAGTCGTAGTCAAAATCCTCTACGGCTCCGTGATCAATGCTAAGTCTTGGCATAGCACCACCCTTTTCGTTGATTTGGGGGAGATCGCCTGCATTGCTGGCCTGCGTAGAAGCTTGTTTGCTCTGAGTGTCGAACGAGTTCACCGAACTGTTATCTTCAGCATCGGAAGTGAAGGAGGCAATGGATACTTGACTTGGAGTTTTCTTGTGGTGCAGCCGTCTGCGCCCCGGAATGTGCAACAAGCGCCTCTTTTTCTCCTCTTCCTCGTTCACAGGAGCATGATCCTCCGACAATTTGGTGGCCGACTCGTCCACCGAAGGTCTAGACCGGGACAGCTTGCTGTTACCCCTCCGGATAGCATCTTTGGAAATCGTGGTGGCGTTTTGCAACGTCCATACCCATCTGTTGGTCTCCACCGGATGATTAGCCTTAAGATGCCATTTGATACCGTTTTTGCCGATGATTTCAAACTTCAACTTCTCAGAAGAGTCCAAATGAAGCGTAGCGTACCCGAGGTTGAGAGAGCCCCTGCACGCATTGTTCGTATCGTTCTGGTTGGTGTAGTAGGAGAGAATGCCGTACTGGTCCAACACAAAGTAACGCAACTTGTAGCCCGAAGCAAAGTTGGTCCATTTGCGCAAGTAACCTTTGTAAGTAGGAGCACCTCCAGGCACAGCGCCATTGGGCCCGTTGTTGGTGGGCTCCATCATGTTCTGGTCCTTGCTGGCACTCTTCAAGAGACGTCTAATGGGGTCGCTCTTATGGGACACCAAATCGATGGGGAGTTTGCCGTGGATATCCCTCTTGAAAGGGTCTCCGCCGTGCTTCAAGATCCACTCACACATCTGGAGATCCTCCTTGGCAATGAACTCATGGAGCACGGTATTACCGGTTTCCGGGTCCGCACCATTGATATCCAATAACTCGGCCGCACGCACATTGTTGACCATGAGGTTCTCTAAGTTCTCGAAGTCCCGGTTGCTGAAATACTTGCGTAAATTGGTAGCGGCCACCTCGACGAACTTGGCCCGTTCCACCTGCATCAACTGCGCCACGTTGGCATCCCGGGCCAACTCCACCGGCTGGTTCTTATCGTTATTCAAAACCGTATCGTTGATGTCAGGTAAACTCATCAAGTACTTGACCACATTGAAGCGGGAAGCATATACGGCCAAATGTAACGGAGTATTCCCATCGGAGTCCTGCGCATTGATATCAAGGTCGTATTCCTTATTCTGCACCAAGCTCTGCACCAAGCTCAACGGACTCACTTGGACAGCAAAGTGGAGAATGGTATCACGCAACTTGACCAACTCTCGGTTATCGACGGTGGAGTCCACGGCACGTAAGTTTTGGACTAAGGCATGGACCTTGGCCTCGTCGCCTGCTCGCAAGGCATCAATGAGCTTCAAGCGGAAGAGCGAGGCGTTTAAATGGGACGACATTGTTTGAAATTGAGGGCAATAGTCGGGTGAAAAACGGTGATTGCTGAATTTTGACTCCAATTTGACTCAAAATCAACTAAAAAACAGTGGTTTCTGAATTCTGACTCCAATTTGACTCAAATTAATTAAAAAAACGGCGATTTCTGAATTTAGATTCCAATTTGACTCAAAATCAAGTAAAAAAACGGCGATTTCTGAATTTTGACTCTAATTTGACTCAAAATCAACTAAAAAACGGCGAATTCTGAAATTTCACTCCAACTTTTGACTCGAAATTCTAACAAAATCTGGAATCTATTTTCTAATAATTTCTAGTCAATTTCTGGTGGTTTCTAGTGTAATTTCTGACCTGAGTCTATTTAATTTAATGGGGTGGTGTAGGGGTGGATTGTCTGGTGGAATGTAGTAAGTGAGAGTGTGGGGAGTGAGGTTGCTGAGTATACGTGACGAGAGCGTGGCCGCGGCCGCACGTGACAAGCAAGAAACGAAGCTTCGGACAATAGAGAAAAATATGGACAGATAGGAGTAAAAAAGTGTAGGGGAAAAGGAGAAAAAAAATGTAGACAGAAAAGAAAAAAAGGAGTTATGGGCAGAAAGGTTAAAAAAAAAAAAAAAAAAAAAAAAAAAAAAAAAAAAAAAAAAAAAAAAAAAAAAAAAAAAAAAAAAAAAAAAAAAAAAAAAAAAAAAAAAAAAAAAAAAAAAAAAAAAAAAAAAAAAAAAAAAAAAAAAAAAAAAAAAAAAAAAAAAAAAAAAAAAAAAAAAAAAAAAAAAAAAAAAAAAAAAAAAAAAAAAAAAAAAAAAAAAAAAAAAAAAAAAAAAAAAAAAAAAAAAAAAAAAAAAAAAAAAAAAAAAAAAAAAAAAAAAAAAAAAAAAAAAAAAAAAAAAAAAAAAAAAAAAAAAAAAAAAAAAAAAAAAAAAAAAAAAAAAAAAAAAAAAAAAAAAAAAAAAAAAAAAAAAAAAAAAAAAAAAAAAAAAAAAAAAAAAAAAAAAAAAAAAAAAAAGGGGTGACATGAAGCACATTATAGTCTATTCTCTAAGCAATGCTTTGTTTAATGTGTTATGTGGTAGGTTTCTGGCTCTACACTTTGTTCTAGACTTAGTTCTACGCTTTGTTCTAGACGCAGTTCTACACTTTGTTCTAGACGCAGTTCTACACTTTGTTCTAGACGTAATTGTACACTTTTTTCCAGATGTAGTTCTACACCTTTTTCCAGATGTAATTGTACACTTTTTTCCAGATTTAATTCTACACTTTTTTCCAGATGTAATTGTACAATTTATTCTAGATGTAACTCTACACTTTTTTCCAGATGGAATTCTATACTGATGCTTTCGGTTGTCTTCCTCATATGGTGTCAAGACATGTAGCATTTCTAGTTAAAAGTCACCTCAAAAGACTCTAGAAAGTTACCTTCCTGCACTGTACCCTTTTCGACTATCTACTACTCTTATTATTTACTATCTGCTACTCTTTTTCTTGACCACAATTCACTACACTATAGATTCTATACCCTACTGTTCATACCACTCCATGCCACCTTGACACTGTTACTGTTCCTGTTCCTGTTCCTGTTCCTGTTCCTTTTCCTGTTCCTGTTCCTGTTCCTGTTCCTGTTCCTGTTCCTGTTACTGTTACTGTTACTGTTACTGTTACTGTTACTGTTACTGTTACTGTTACTGTTACTGTTACTGTTACTGTTACTGTTACTGTTACTGTTACTGTTACTGTTACTGTTACTGTTACTGTTACTGTTACTGTTACTGTTACTGTTACTGTTACTGTTACTGTTACTGTTACTGTTACTGTTACTGTTACTGTTACTGTTACTGTTACTGTTACTGTTACTGTTACTGTTACTGTTACTGTTACTGTTACTGTTACTGTTACTGTTACTGTTACTGTTACTGTTACTGTTACTGTTACTGTTACTGTTACTGTTACTGTTACTGTTACTGTTACTGTTACTGTTACTGTTACTGTTACTGTTACTGTTACTGTTACTGTTACTGTTACTGTTACTGTTACTGTTACTGTTACTGTTACTGTTACTGTTACTGTTACTGTTACTGTTACTGTTACTGTTACTGTTACTGTTACTGTTACTGTTACTGTTACTGTTACTGTTACTGTTACTGTTACTGTTACTGTTACTGTTACTGTTACTGTTACTGTTACTGGTCATGAAATCGCAGGTCGAAGAAAAGACTGATTGATCGATCCAGGTTGATGTACCATTTAGAAGACTTCAGATTTGTAAATGGTTTATTTGGGCTATCATTGACCCAATGTATTTCAGTCTACCCTAGACACTCGGATACCATACATAGAATCTGAGTAGTAGAGTAGCTCAGGTATAACGTAGTACTACCTAAATGGATCTAAAACAGTGTAGAAAAGTGTAGAAAAGTGTAGAAAAGTGTAGAAAAGTCAAATTCGCTTAGAAAACACCTGAAATCCTCATATGTAATTGGAGAGGGCATTGAACACACGGAAATACACTGAAGCGCAGTAAAAGACACTAAAAAGGTGATGGATTAGAGTATACCCTGGGGAGTAGATTGGACCACTGAACATTGAATAGTTGGCAGTTCAGGTCTATAGTACACAGTTATATTACCGTGGAGCAGACTAGAGTGGAGAGGAGTAGACTAGAGTGGAGAGGAGTAGACTAGAGTGGAGAGGAGTAGACTAGAGTGGAGAGGAGCACGGAAGATTGAATAGTATGGTCTAGGATATATAGTATACATTACAGATACTGGCTTGTTTTATGTCAGGTAGTCTGATTCATTCGATGGTTTATCGAAGGGACGAATCGCAGCTGCTAACAGAACTCTCCAAGAGAAGGGAGGCTGAGGAGGAGGCTGAGGAGGAGGCTGAGGAGGAGGCTGAGTAGAAGGCCTTAACTATAGACATTGTGTATCCGGTGGAGAGGCTTCATAAGACCGTAATACGTAGATCACTAAGTCATCATTCCCTAGATAGAAATGTGAATGTGTCACATGGTTTAGTGATGGAATAATAATAATAGTAACAATGTTGATAATTGGGTTCAGATATATGAGGGGTCGTTCCATTAAAAATATCTAAGGATGAATCATACTAAAAGACCGTGAGTATGTGATACACATGCCAATTATCAGAACAGAATTCCCAAAAACTTGGTTTATATCTTAAATATATCTTAGCGTCCCACCAGTATGTTTTCTAGGCATGAAAGATGTTCGCCCGACCTTTGGAAAATATTATGGGGAAAGACACAATGTCACAGTATAGTATAGTAGTATAGTATAGTAGTATAGTATAGTAGTATAGTATAGTAGTATAGTAGTATAGTAGTATAGTATAGTAGTATAGTAGTATAGTATAGTAGTATATGTTAGACCCACCATGGGTAAACACACTACCCATAGAGGTATTGTTCGAGCCTACGAATGCCAATGACTTGTCCAATGCGTCAGACCCCGTGACTTGGACCCATCCTTTCACGTTACCTCGTGACATGGCGTTTAACCACCATGCTCCACTTCTCTGGTACTCACAGGCTAACTATATAAGTACTCGGATCCCCACATATTGGGGATCCATCGGCGAATAAACATACAAAACAGAGTACTGGACGTAACCAGAATCTAACAGTCTAGTATACTGTATTATAGTATAGTAGTATAGTATACTGTATTATAGTATAGTAGTATAGTATAGTAGGTAGTAGATAGTGGATAGTATAGTAGTATAGTATAGTAGGTAGTAGATAGTGGATAGTATAGTAGTATAGTATAGTATGGTAGTATTGTTAGATTCCGATTTCGTCAGGTACTCTGTTTACTATGTTCATTCACCGATCTAATATGAAGGTCGTACCCGGATTCGGCAACTTTTGCATCATCCGTGACCAACTCGGCTGAAATCTTGAAGGAACCTTCCGGAATCCTTTTCCATCAGTCGTCCACTGAGATACGGGCTACTAATCAAAGCCCCAACACCCTACTCTGGACCGAACTAACGCATGCGCCCACAACCCCGAGCACACACTCCCCGTCCAGATCCCAACTCGCCTTGGGTGGACAAAAGGAGTATCAAAACCACCTTCACTATCATCTGCCCGAATTGGAGATAATCTGCCACATTGGCCCTCGGCGAAATCAGATTACGTCTTCTCACAGCAGACTGTCCATACGTATACCATCGAACTGCAGACCAATGACATTGCTTCATGAGTCACTTTACGTTCTTACTTGACATCTCGGAATGGCGCTACTCATAAAGACAATCTTGATCATAAACGCTTCCATTAAGTGGTCCTCCATCTACTAGTGATATTTTCCAATCTAACAAGTATAGTATAGTATAGTATAGTATAGTAGTATAGTATAGTATAGTAGTATAGTATAGTAGGTAGTAGTTAGTAGATAATCAATAGTTAAGTGTAGTATAGTAGTATAGTATAGTATAGTAGTATAGTAGTATAGTATAGTAGTATAGTAGTATAGTATAATTTACTATAGAATAGTATAGGATTTAGATAGTATAGTCTATAGTACAGTGTCTAGTATAGAATAGTATAGTATTTAGATAGTAGATGGTAGATAGTGGATAGTGGATAGTATAGTAGTATAGTATATGTCAGATTTGCCACAGGTAGTGATCTATCTATAGAGGTATTATGAAGTGTCTCAGCCCGATACTAATTAAGGCTATTAAGAACACAGTATCACGACGTTCGACCAGCAACAATGATGCCCTTTTTCGAAGATGCCGTAAAAATCATCATCATTATTCTGGTGAAGAAATTGCACTGCCACGTTTCTCTTCAAACACTATATAAATCGTACTGGTTTCTCTTTGTGAGGAACCATGAACGAACAAAATAGATAACTTAGTACGTTCAACCAGAAGCTAGCAGTATAGATAGTAGATAGTAGATAGTAGATAGTAGATAGTGTAGTAGATAGTAGATAGTGTAGTAGATAGTAGATAGTATATAGTAGATAGTATATAGTAGATAGTAGATAGTAGATAGTATAACATAGTATAGTAGAGAATAGTAGATAGTAGAGAGTAGATAGTAGATAGTAGATAGTAGATAGTAGATAGTAGATAGTAGAGAATAGTAGAGAGGAAGGGGAGTGAAAAAGGTGTTCCCAGTAGTCCCCTGACTTCGAGTCGTACAGACCATGCCCTTTTAGCTGCAGAAATAGTTCATCAGCCTTACAGATCAGCCTTACAGTCTCATTTGATCTATTCTTGAGACGTATTAGTAGAAATGGGATTTGCATCTGTACATCATTAATGTTAGATCCACCTTAGGTGAGGTATACCTATTGGGCATAGCACTAACAAGGCCATACTATAAGAACTTCTAGTCAGGTTCTAGTCAGCAGATAGTCAGCAGATAGTCAGCTTTTACTCAACTTTTACTCAACTTTTACTCAACTTTTACTCAACATTTACTCAAATTTTACTCAACATTTACTCAAATTTTACTCAACTTTTACTCAACTTTTACTCATCTTTTACTCAGCTTTCACTCAACTTTTACTCAGCTTTTACTCATCTTTTACTCAGCCCTTGTAAGAGGTACCAGAAGAGCCAGAGACAACCAGAATAATGCTCGCTAAAGTATTTTCCACAGACCCTTTCTCTTGAAAGATCTCTTTTGAAAGCACTTGAAGTTTTCTCGTAAAGGCCCTTGAAATGATCTCTTGAAATTCCAAATGATGATTCCAGATCTCGCTTTTCGAGGTATCATCAACAAATAAAAACTCAGTACTCAAGGTTACACAAGAATCTGACAGTTGAAGTATTGAAGTTTCTAAATTGGCCCAACTTTCAGCTGCTACTATTATTGTAGCTGTGATTTTAAAGCAGTAAAAACACTACATAGGCAAATGGAAGGTCATTAAATTTGGATTCTTGTAAGCACGTGAATTGCCTGACTATGTATTTGTCTTGTCTTCGTTGGTCATATTAACTTTACACAAGCCAAAATCACAGAGCGCAATATGGCCTTGGTAATCAATCAAAATGTTTTCTGGCTTCAAATCTCTGTAAATGACATCAAGTTCATGCAAACTCTTAAGGGCAGTGAGCAACTCTGCAATGTAAAATCTGGATCTGTCCAAAAAAAACTTTCCTGTTTTTTGCAAGTGGTAAAAAAGTTCACCTCCGTTGATGAACGAAAGAACCAAATATAGTTTTTCGGTAGTTTGGAAGGAAAACTTAAGTGGCACAATGAACGGGTTGTTGATCCGCGCTAGAACAGTCCGCTCAGCCAAGGTATGCGTCACCTCCATTCTGGAAACGATATGGTGTTCTCTTAATGTCTTCAAAGCATAAATCTGCTTGGTGTCTTTCTTCATCACTTGCATCACCTTACCGAAGAAACCCTTACCAACAACCTTCAAGAGATCAAAGTCTTCAATGGACAAGTGTGTCTTGAGCTGAGGCTTGAAGTCAATACTAATCGATAATTCACCGATAGTCTGCACCACATCTAAGGATGGTTTAAAGTTGAGATACTCGTGGTCAATCAACCGGATAGGCTTGGAGTGGCATGTGAGGTTCAACGGCAATTTGATCAGTCCAATCTGCAAGTCTCCAAAAGTGTTGGAATTGCTCATGGTGAACATGTCTCTTTTGTTCTGTCTCTCTTGTTCTGTCTCTCTTGAGCCGGAACTCATCTTTTGGCAATCTAAGATAGAGGTTTATGTTCAAAAAGTTGGAGCTGGTTTGAAAGTGGGCCACCATTTTGGTCACGTCAAAGGTCATGACGCGGTCCCACTGACATGAGTCAACCGTACCCTTTCTGGACTCGATCATAATCATGTTATTATCAAACTCCACCGTCATGAAAAACAATGGTTTGATGACACACTCGTCGTTGCTGTTAGGGATGAAGATGTTAAAGGAAACAGTCACCTTTGAACATTTGCACGAAAGCAGCCGATGGGTTTTAGTAAAGGTGAACACAGAAGGGGTCTAGTAAAAATGAACCAAAAGGGGACGTGGTAGTAGCACTTCCCGAATGACTGGGCACGTGAGCACAATACCTATATGGGGAGTATTCTGCCCAACTTGGATCTAACAGAAACACAATAACAAGCATTTGAAATTTGATGTATTGTTTTTAAATTCCAATCCCCGATAAATCAGAAGATATCCCGCCCAGTCATTAACTGCCTTTCGGACTTAGTGCCAATATTGGTAGAAGCTGTATATGCAGGCATGCAAAGGTATTATCAAGTGTATGCCGTATATACGCCATAAGATTCCAAGAAAGGCCATTGGAAACGCCGTTTCGAGAGTACCACTGTAATTTCTATTGTTCTGGTAAAGAGGTTTGCGGTGCCACGTTTATGTTCAACTTTAAATTCACTGTCGTTTTCTCGTCACAGCTAAATTCACTGACATTTTCTCGTCAAAGCTAAATTCATTTCTCGTCAAAGCTAAATTGACTATTATTTTTTAGTCAAAGCTAAATTGACTATTATTTTTTTGTCACAGCTAAATTCACTGCCTTTTTTGTACCTTGAGGTTGTTCTGGGTATAGGTGACTAATCCTTGGGGTGTATTTTTATTTTCTCCATGATTCTCTACTACTCAGTCGAGAGATACTGTCATGGCTCAGACTTTGAGGAATCAAAGAATACAACTTTAGGTATCCAAACTTCAAAAACATCTTTTTGAGCAAGGAGAAAAATTGCTGCAAAAAATATTTTCTTCATCGTTATATGGTTGATCCTGCATGTAGTAGTATAGAATGTTTTTCTCAAAGATTAAGCCACACATATCGAAGTATTGCATTACAGTGTTTCTCAGAAGTATTCAAATCATCGTGACTTAACGTTTCATACCACACTTGCAAAATTCAAAAAAAAAAAAAAAACCAATGATACAGAAAGTTTCGAAACCCCTCATAAGCGGTTGTATACAGGATATCAAGGAAACCAGTTCAGTTCCGTTCGTTTTGTCCCTTGATTGATCCTGCAAGTCTCCGAAATGTAGTACATAAGGCAAATCTCCAGATTTAAGATTTCAAAATAATGAACTAATGAAAGTTGGTCTGAAACATTCAGCCATTTGATTTGAAAGACTGTGCGGAGGGCAACGAAACTTTTTGAATTTTTGGTTTGTTGAATTTTGCCAGTGTGGTTTTGTCAACGAGGACTTAACATAAGTTGAGAGGTTTGAATAGTTTTGAAAAACACTGTACACAGTGTTGAAAGAACATAACGTGAATATAATCATTTCATAAACGAGGGCCAATTTCTTTTGTTTCAGTGAGGTGTCGTAAATTTTCCGTCTAGTTAATTGGTCATGTCGACTATATTCAAATGGGGGAATAGTCACGGTGAATAGAGTGGAATTATTTATGATCCCATTGAGATAAAGATGCTAATAAGTTGACATGTAGATTAGCTAAATTATCGCCTAATGATAATGTAAAGGTTTGCCACTAAAAGATATTGTTCCACCTGTGTTAATTAACTGAACTCTTGATGCACATCATGTAAGAGTACCTTGTAATAAAGGAGATGAACATGAAGTCACTTGGTGATATACTTTTGTTAGACATTTTGATGTATTATTTATGGCGAGGTGGAAGACGGAGACCCTCTAAAGATGGCGAAAAATTCCACAGCGGTCCCAAGCGTATGAGCCATAATAGAAGATATAAAAAAAATAAAAAAAACATCTATAAAATTAATAAAAATAGATAATGGGAAATAAATAAAATATAAGATATAGTCCAAAAAAAAACAAAGATACATTATAATAATACCAGGATTTGGAATAATATCACATATCGTATCTACATACAGTAAAAAGCCAATATTTGGTGAAGTGGGAATGCTATACGCGTGCGCCTTACCGCATTTATTTATTTCCTTTTGTAAGTGGAGTACTTATTGAGGAATAGCTAAGCAAGTCTGATTATTCAGGTATACACAATTAGTGAATACAGCGAGCTTTATCTGTTGAAGAAGTAATCTGTTGACTTTCTTAACGCATACACATAAAATATTATGGTCCGAAAAGAGTGCGAGTCTTAGTCGGAAAACTCTACCAAATATCATCGATAAAAATATAGGAACGAAGGATACTCAGCTACAGATAGAATTTACAATGCCGATCAATATTAGTAAATTAAATAAAGGAAAAAACATGAATATAAAAGATATAGCACATAAAAAGGTTATATTATCCAACAATGGATATTATTTATGAAGCGTAAATAAATGTGAGGGAGGAATTTATCTAATCTTTCCATATAATCAAGGTGGGTGGTGAATAGCCATGACAAAGGACAATCCGTAATACATGAAAACACCCAAAGAATAATTCTCGATAAGAATAAAACGGTTGGTTATGACGTCCATGTTAGACTCTGGTTATGTCAGGTACTTGGGTTAGTATGTTCATTCGCCCATGATTCCCCATAGGAGGAAAAGAGTTGCATATACCACTAAAGAGGAGGAAGCGCGCAGCTAGGTGACAGAGGTACAGTATTTTTCGAAACGATTCAAACCAGCGCGGCAAAACGATCAAACCACTCTAGCAAAATTAAACAACCAATGATACAAAAAGTCTCGTACTTATGTCTTACAAATTGCTAAGCGTCAAAGATTACAAATCAACTGTTTGTTTTTATTGAATATTAAAAACAGTAACTTTTTGGTTTTTGGTTTGTTTAAGTTTCCTAATGTGTTGAAACATTTTGGAGCACTGGTGTAAACTTGATAGTTTTAAGAATACTGTATCAGGCGAGACTTAATAGCTCGATAGGTGGGAATACCTATGTGGATTTGCAAATGGTGTATAAGTAGGTGTATTAGGTGTATTAGCTATATTAGGTGTATTAGCTGTATTAGGTGTATTAGCTGTATTAGCTGTATTAGCTGTATTAGCTGTATTAGCTGTATTAGCTGTGTTAGCTGTATTAGGTGTATTAGCTGTATTAGCTGTATTACGTGTATTACGTGTATTAGCTGTATTAACTGTATTAGCTGTATTAGCTGTATTAGCTGTATTAGCTGTATTAGCTGTATTAGTGCGTACAATGTATACACGTGACTATCAATAAATTGAGAGTGCGCCTACTACCGGTGCGTGATGGTGTGAGCAAGTGAGGGTGAAGTGAGGGTGAAGTGAGGGTGAAGTGAGGGTGAAGTGAGGGTGGCTTAGATACTCGATTGCGCGTGACACGAATTCTGATGAGTGTCGCGGAGTCGATCGGAGTCGCAGTCTCGCGTGGATCTGCGGTTCTGCGTAGGCTTAGGGGGTGCATAATCTACCACTTGAACAAAGACTCACACTTGACAATGCATTGGCCATAATCGGCCTGAAATCGGCGTTACATTGTGGTTATTGTAGTCGGTTTAAGTTGCAGTCGGAGAAGGATCATTGTGTTCAAGGTTAAGGTTGCAGTCAGGTTTAGGTTGCATTGTGTTCCAGGCTAAAGTTGCCTTGGCGTCTGGTTAACGTTTATTGTTAGTCGGGTACTGAGAGGACTAGTGTGAGGACTAGTGTGAGGACTAGTGTGAGGAGAGGAGAGGTGAAGAGAGGTGAAGAGAGGTGACGAGAGGTGACGAGGTGACGAGAGGAGGTGAGGAGGTGAGGTGAGGAGGAGAGGAGGTGAGGTGAGGAGGAGAGGTGAAGTGAAGTGAAGTGAAGCTACACCCCTGACTCTACCGCTTTGATCAGTGTCTCCATACTCTACACTTTCGTCATGTTTATGGTCATGTAAGTGAACCAGACCTGTATTGATCGAGTGGTCTAATTACTGGTGTCTGTTCTATTCTGAGTGTGGAAGAGTGATAGTGGAGAAGACAAGTGGTGAGCTTACTAACTCAAAGTTTACTATAGTATCAGCTTGACAATACTACAGTATCAGCTTCACAATACTACTGTGTCAGCTTCACAATACTACTGTGTCAGCTTCACAATACTACTGTGTCAGCTTCACAATACTACTGTGTCAGCTTGACAATACTACTGTGTCAGCTTCACAATACTGTGTCAGCTTCACAATACTGTGTCAGCTTCACAATACTACAGTATCAAAGACTACACACTATGGGTCTCCATTTCTGGGCCTATCTTCTGGGTCTAATTCTTTTCATAAGCATTCAATAATGAGGGTGGACGGTTGATGTGGTGACACTAGTGATGGACAGAGTGAGGGGTGAAAACAGTGACCGATGGACAGTGCTACTAGTGTGAGTAGACTACAATCAACTCTAGGGATTGAAGACAGTGGTGAGAGTAGACTGACGGTCAGTGCAGTAGTGGAAATGGTTAGGGTCAGGGAAGAGTGGAGTGATGAACAGATAGAGATAATGGAGATGGCAGAGTGGAGTGATGAACAGATAGAGATAATGGTGATGGCAGAGTGGAGTGATGAACAGATAGAGATAATGGTGATGGCAGAGTGGAGCAAGTGATGACCATTTCATCATATTAACCATCAACTGGGACATGCTGGAGTCTGTATTCTAGTGATCTTATGTGGTGGTGGTGTGGTGGTGGTGTGGTGGTTGGCATGCCTGTGTATTTAAAGCTTGTAGACCGAATACAAGTTACTACACTATAGCACTTCACACTAGTAGGGCTCAGTATGTATCCTCGTACTAGAATCTCTGATTACAGACGTTTGTCGTTATTCTAGAGTTAGAGACTATAGTGCTATTGTTCCCATAGTAGACTATATGTTAGTTTGAACAATGAGGAAGTAGGAGCTTTTATAAAATAGTAGTTATGATAGTAATCTTGTACCATAAACAATACCGAGTCTTATATGTAGTATAGTATTGGTAATAGTAGTCGGTCTATCCGTCTCTTTGGCACTGGTCCCATGACTAGTGAAAAATACTGAAGTAGAAGGAGATAGTACGACATAATATGCTATACATAGTAGAAGTAGAAGGAGATAGTACGACATATTATGCTATACATAGTAGAAGTAGACTATAGTCAGAGGTCTGGTGGAATTGGTAGTCGGTTTGAGAGGTTGTAGGTATAGGATTTACGTGGGACCAAGCAGTAATACATAGCAATAGAGCCATAGCTATTGAATCTGAGAATGTATAGACTAGAGCAAAGAGACCGTAGATGAGAGTGTGGTATAGTGGAGTAGTGAGTACACGACTGTGATGTAGAGTACACTACTGAGTAGAGTACACTACTGAGTAGAGTGGATTAGGACGAGAATATTGTGGGTATTATACAGATTGTCTAGCGGATGGAATGGTTGGGGTAGACCTTACACTGGTATAAACTCTATGGCTGTGGAGTAGTGTCCTATACCTTTTCATATCCCAATAGAGTCGAATAGACTTGATAGAGTACTAGTACGTAGATACCATTGAGTAGTGTTGTGTTGACTCTGACTATTGACTAAAGTGTTGACTCTGACCACTGACTATCCCTAGTATTGTATGGCTTTGTAGTCACTCAAGTATACTACTTAGTATAGAGTGTGGAGAACACAGTAGTATTATGAACATAGTGTACAGTAGCATGAGAGTCTATAAGCAATGTAATATACAATATACGGTCTAGTCTCACTCTTCATTGTACCATGAAAGCAGAGAGCTGCCTCGGTATATTGCTACGACTGTAGCGTGGTATATGAAGATGGAACTAGTGCAGTGTAGTGTATGAAAACGATATCTTTTAGATGAATTAGGTATTTTAAAATATTAAAATAGAAATGAGACATCAGTACACAGTAGTTCAATAAACCGGCATCTTGGATTTTTCCTATTAACTTATGAATTTTCTTAATACCTATGAATTTTCTTAATACCTATGAATGTCCTTAATACCTATGAATCTCCTCATTAACTTATGAGTTTCCTATTAACTTATGAGTTTCCTATTAATGAGTATTGACTTTGATAATCTACTGTAGTGTATCATAGTATAGCAATACAGTGCAGTGGTACTTTGTATACGTACTGAAGTATAGGCGAATATAAGCATTTTTATATAGGGATGTAAATATGAGGTATAATAGAAGCATATCTATACCAAAATACTAATTATCATGTATCATATACCGCCCTCCTTAGCCATACAAAAACACAATATAGCCCTCAGCTTTGCTATGCAGTAGTGTAGTGTAGTGGTGTAGTAGTACTGTAATACTAGTATAGTAGTGTAGTAGTGTACTACTAGTGTAGTGTAGTAGTGTAATACTAGTATAGTGTAGTAGTGTAATACTAGTATAGTATAATACCTAATAAACATATCATAATCGCAGTTATAAGCGTATTTATACATTTTGATACTACTGTATTATATTACATTCATATTTTGTTTAAATTAAAGCTTTATTTTGGGGGCCTAATTTATTTTCATGCTGATCCTTTTTTGTTCTTTACTTGGGGGCCTGCTTAAATTTCTTTAGTATGAATCTTTGTTTTATGATTTCCTACAATATCTAAGGTGTTATATTATCTCGAGCATCTGTTTCTTGTAAATAAGGTGATGTATGAAAGTGTATCGATAATAGTATAAGATATTGGCGAGAAAGAAAAAGGTAGAACAGCATATCCCCATCCGCTCACCAAGTAGATCTTAGTGTAGTAGTACTAGTGTAGTACTAGTTTAGTACTACAAGTCTAGTGTAGTACTGTAGTACTGTAGTACTGTAGTAGTAGTAGTACTAGTGTAGTACTAGTTTAGTAGTACAAGTCTAGTGTAGTACTAGTTTAGTACTGTAGTAGTACTGTAGTACTGTAGTACTGTAGTACTGTAGTACTGTAGCACTGTAGCACTGTAGTACTGTAGTACTGTAGTACAGGCCTTAATGACAACAGTAACTATTGTATCTCGAATAGCCTAGACTAGTGCACCTCAAAAGAATGTTACCATAGAATCATATTGGGGTATTACCTATATCTATATCCAAAATCAAATACCTATTAGTCTCCATAAAATTAGTCTATGCTTATATTCATGCTATTTTCTGTTTTCGTTTTCTGTATTCCCGATTATAAATCCTACATTTAATCATCTGTCTTCTGAGACTTCAGACTGAAACCGGTACAGTCAGTCAGCAGTATTCTGGTAGTGTAGTAGTGTAGTAGTAATGTAATATGATAAAACTGTAACTTAGTAGCACTGTAGTAGCACTGTAGTATACATTTATTCGTATATTTGTTTCAAAAACCAAAAGATTAATCACAAACTCCAAACAATACTAATAATGATACTAATTATGAATAATTCTTAACTAGATATTATAATATATCATACATGAACATTGACTATTAATATGGGATGTATCATATCTTTGTATACATCAATCAATTTAGTACTGTAGTGTACTGGTAGAATGATAGTAATAGCACTTTAGTGTAATATATAGTAGTAGAACTGTATTGTAGGGTAGTACTACTGTATTTTAGGGTAGCACTACTGTATTGTAGAGTAGTACTGTATTGTAGAGTAGTACTGTATTATAGAGTAGTACTGTATTGTAGAGTAGTACTGTATTGTAGAGTAGTACTGTATTGTAGAGTAGTACTGTATTGTAGAGTAATACTGTATTGTAGAGTAGTACTGTGGTGTGTACTGCACTGGGTCTGGTCGCACGAGTCAAGACTCCAGAGTAGAACGGTGGGTGCGACCTGCATACTGCCCCCCGCGCGCATGAAAAACCTGGCGTACCGCGCGCGCCAAAAGACTAGCTCCATGCAAAACGTACCGAAAAGATCAGCATCGAAGAACGCGAAAGAACGCGGAACCGACTACAAAAAGTCCCACCTCTATTTACTTCTTGTTCATCTCCCTTCCCCTTCCACGCCGGATTTTTCTAGCCGGAAGGCCCAGGCAATAATCTTGAACCCCAAGACCTTTGTTTGTCGCAGCACGTGACATCCGTTTGTGCCTTGCTTTCTGATTTGCTTGTTCTAAGCTTCGCTCCGCTTCTAAATCCCTCCCCCCCCCTCCCATTTGGCTTGTTATTGCTTGTTATTGATTGGCCTATTTCAGTCCCCAAACTTTATTTGACCCTTTTGACTTTTCTTCCCGCAGAGCCATAGAGATCCGCCTTCCTTTCCATAATCCGAAGTTTTTTTTTGCTTTCGGCTAGATATATTGTGTTGACTGTCGTGTTTGATTTGCTGTAATTCCGGCATTTTCTTTTGATCACTTCCTTTGTGCTTTTGACTTTTTTTTTAACCATTTTTTGATTATTTTTTGGTCATTTTTGAATCATTTGCTTTTCACCTCTTGCTTCTGATCATTTTTGACCATTTTTTTAACCATTTTTGTTCAAAATTTGTCCGTTTTTGTCCGTTTTAACCGTTTTGACCGTTTTGACCGTTTTGTCCGTTTTTTGGCCATAACTCATCGATGTTGTTCCCATACGTGTGTCTATTTTTAGCGTGGGTGGCCCAGATCGTGGCGCTCGGAATGCTGATTCCTCCCGTGGCCACAGGCGACAAGAAGAAATACTCGGGCATCGACAACCTCTTAAATTGCGTGAGCTACCGTACTTCCAAGGACGACATAATCATGGCGCAGATCAATAGCGGCGAGCGTATCGCGCTGCAAAAGCTCAACCTCAATGTGCTTGATTCCGACAACAATGTGCTCCGTACCATGAACGACATGGCGGGCGAGCAGACCATCATGTTCACCAACTTGAATAACCCGGTGCAGTTTGAACAACACCTGGGCTCCAGCTACAACCTACTAAGCCGAATGCACCATAAGAATGGCGGCCAAAAGGGCAACAAGGCCCGGGACGCGCAGTACGACGCGGAGATGATTCCCCATATCGGCAAGTCCTACGTGTACATTTGCTTTGATAACATCTACTACGATAAGTCGTGGAGTTTTCAGAGATCGCCGCGGGAATTGACGTTATCGGTCGATATCCGCAATATCACCACGTTGAAAGCCACCAACTACGATAAATACGCCAAATACTTCAAGGATGACAAGACGGAGACGGGCGCCAGCTCGGACTCCGAAAAGGCCAACTTCAACGAGCGGGACTTTGAGTCGGCCGTGGATAAGCTTCTGGCGGAACTTCACCGTATCCGCGAAGAGATCCAGTCGTCCACGTCGGTGTCGGAATCCTTAAAGGTGCGCCAGAGTGAGCTAAGAACCGTGAATGAAGCCATTTATGAGACCTACATGAGAACCACCATAACCATTCTCTCGTGTATCTGCGTGTTTGGCGTGGTGCAGGTGCTCTATATCCGCTTCTACTTAAAGCTGAAGAAACTCATATGATATTCATATCGGACTTAGATTGCAGCACCATACTTTAGAGGCACTTGATGACCATCCAAAATCTGATTTGAGGCACTAGCCAGTTCAAAATCTGACTAGGGCACCCGTTCGCCATTAAAAATCTGATTAGAGACACCCGGTGTCAAATCCAAAATCAAGTGCCAGCTGAGTGATGAATGGCCACGTGAAGGACTAAAAGATGTTGGTGACTTCCTGGACATCGTTCAATTGCATATAATTCTAGAAAATGCTTCTCCAAAGCATACCCTCGGTTTGGGCCTGCGAGTCCACTAATACATACCAGCGACTCCTTTTAATACTACACGCTTCTCAAGACATATCTTGTATAGACCACGTCACCGTGACTTGAGCATTACAGACTAGTGTAACTGGCAGACTTGAATGCTGTCACTGTAGATGTAGGTCATGTAGATCACAAGACTATAGACACGTGGATCCGCTTATAGACACGTAGATCCGCTTATAGACATGTAGATCCACTTATAGACATGTAGATCCACTTATAGACATGTAGATCCACTTATAGCCATTGATAGACTAATAATAACCAAGGATATTGATGGACTGATTATAGTCATCTTGACGATTGACCATGATGGATCTACACCACTATACAGAGTTAACAAGCCAGGATAGACTAGCACTACCCACTTCTCTTGCAAACACCAATAGCACTTCAGTATTTTGAGTAGTACAGTGCTCAAGTAGTATTTTGAGTAGTACAGTGCTCAAGTAGTATTTTGAGTAGTACTTAAGTGGTAGTTCCAGTAGTACTTAATTAGTGTTTACGTTTTGAGTAAGAGCTAAATAGGATTTTGGGTATCTGGTAATTAGTACTTGAGCAGTACTTGAGTAGTATTTCCAGTGCTTTGTAGTATTTCCAGTACTTTGTAGTATTTCCAGTACTTTGGAGTATTTCCAGTGCTTTGAAGTATTTCCAGTGCTTTAGTACTATTTAACTAGTATTTTTGTAGTACCTAAGTAGTCTTTGGGTAGTGGTCAGTAGTGCTTAAGTAGAATTAGTGGTTCAAGGAGCAGTAAATTAGTAAAGTACAGTGTAGTTTGACTGTGCTGGATTGTAGTACTTAGTACTTAAAGAGTATTTTTAGTAGTACTTGGTACTTAAAGAGTATTGAGTACTTCAGTAGTGCTTAAAAGTAGTATTTCAAAATCGAATAGTCTAATCAATGTCGACAACACTGGTTCAATGAAATGTTTACTTTGTAGTTGACTTCCAGTAATTGTACTTCAGTCATAGAGTGATAGACTTCAGTAGTATTTCAGTAGTAGTTCAGTAGTAGTAGTAGTATTAGTAGTAGTAGTAGTAGTAGTAGTCGTAGTAGTTGTAGTTCAGTAGTAGTTCAGTAGTAGTTCAGTAGTAGTTCAGTAGTAGTTCAGTAGTAGTTCAGTAGTAGTAGTAGTATTAGAATTAGTATTAGTATTAGTAGGAGTAGTAGTAGTAGTAGTATTAGTAGTAGTACTACTAGTAGTCAGTAGTAGTATTAGTAGTAGTAGTTCAGTAAGAGTAGAGTAGCAGTAGTACTCAAGTAGTAGAACCATCTCCGTAATACTAGAGTTCAGTAGTTGTAGTTGAATAAGTCAATGTCATGTCAGTACTTAAAACCCAAAACAGAATCTCTGTCTATTTCAATCCCAGGTGACTGTAAATTATAATCCGCTAAGCTTAGAACCTCTAGATTTGCAGACCTTGGCAGCTGCCAAATGGCTAGTTTGCTACCTTAAAGCGCAACGATATTTTCATCTATGAGTCTTCAACAAGTCGAAATCTTGTTGCATTTATATTCTGACGCCATCTTTGCTTTGGAACCCGATTAAGGACATCCATCGGTTACAGGTGACATGATAATGTTTGGTGGATGGCCAGTCCTGTGGAAATCCAAGTCACAGAAACCGAAGTCATGACTTTGACAAATTAATAGTTAAAATACCCAATACAGAAACTCCGTCTATTTCTATCCCATTGTATTGCTCTATTATTTTTGAGTATACTAGTACATGAAATGTGTATGGTAACAACGGAGTAGATGATTTTAGATGATTGTAGATGATTGTAGGAAACTCTAGAAGACTGTAAATGATTGTAGGAGACTGTAAATGATTGTACGAAACTCTAGGAGACTGTAGGAGACTGTAGGAGACTGTCGGAGACTGTAGAAGACTGTAGAAGACTGTCAAAGACTATATCCAAGTCTACACACTTCATATACAGTAAATAGGGCTGGGTTATGAAACAGGACTATGGTGGAATATTGCAGAACCATCAGGACCACTGTGAAATGACCACTGTGAAATGACCACTGTGAAATGAACACTCTGAGAAGATAAGCACTTCCCCTTTTCCCAAGCAAAACCTATACTAAATAAATGAGGACCTAAACTTTGCGTGACCAAGCTCCTTGATTCATTGCAGAAAATAAAAATCCCTATTGTCTCCGATAAGTGTCTTGTCCATTGTCTTTATCTATTGTGTTTGTCTATTGTCGCACTTCTGTAAAATGACCGCGCACCCCAGGCCTGAGCTCACCTCCCAAAGAGTGAGATGAATCTGAAAATCTCTCCATTTTTCTAGTCACAGAATTAGCTTGATAGAGATAGCTTTTGGATATATGTGGAGAAATAAGCTTGTGAAATAGGCTGTTACGATGCCCCCGAAAGAGGCTAGTGAGTCACTGTGGGGGGAATACAATGTATGACTTTCCGTTTCGTTTTATTTCTTTTTTTTTTCTTTATTTGTCTTTATTGTCTTTATTTGTCTTTATTTGTCTTTATTGTCTTTATTTGTCTTTTTGTTGTCCACTGCAAACATGCAGGAATTCCGATCTAGTGTAATGCAATTCTCTTTTGAATCATCCATATGAGTCATCTGGCTCATTTGGTGCCTTCCTTTATGATATAGTGCGCATATGAGAGCGCGCTCCAACACCCATTATACTGATCAACCGTCACAGTCCAAAACACCACGTCAATCTGAACCAATCCTTTATATTGCTGATGTTCCATTGACTTTATTTTAAAAAGACCACTTTGTGATTAATTCCCTCTTTTTTTCCGTTTCTTTTTTTGCCCTTTTCTGCTCCTTTTGTGTGTTCCTTTTTTTAATATGAGGTCCTTGGTGGGGTTGCTTTTCGCAGCCACTCAATGCGCAGCCTCAGGCCGCACCTACTAGGCTAAGGTCGAAGGTAAATTACACCGTCTCAACGAAATATGCACTCCAGATCTCGATATGCTTGCACTTAATTATAGTCGGTTCCCGGCTGCTCCCATGTTCACCTTGAAGAATGGAATTGCTGTGGCTGAAAATAATCCCACCAGAGTGTTGGGTAGACACAATGGGTTCTTGGTGCTTGGGAATGAACGTGAAGTGAGTCCATTAACGCTCCAAATTGAAGCAGACTCTCTGATCTTGAATCTTAAGATCAACATGTGTAAAAGTGCATGGTGCAAGCTGCAGGAACCTGTGATTCATAAGGAGACTGTTGCTAGGTGCTCGGACTGCTTGCCTGTGGGGATCTACTCCTTGAGCCCTGCTGAAACAGAGGGACTTGAGGCAACTCACCGTGCAGGCCTGTGTAAGTGGGACGCCTCTGGAATTTGTAGGAGGGAGGAGAAGAAGCCGGAATGGAATGGGCTGGTGGAGTACTCTTCGGATGCTGGGATCAATGTCCTTGTATTGAGGGATCTTCGTACTTCTTCAAGTCCTCCTACTCTCAGCCATTATTTTTTAATCTGTACTATTGTCTGTAGTTTTTAATCTGTACTATTGTCTGTAGTTTTTAATCTGTACTATTGTCTGTAGTTTCGAATTTGTACTATCGACCATAGTTTTGAATCCCTGCTATCGTCCATAGTTTTGAATCCCTACTATCGAGTCTCCAATCCCTACTATAGAGTCTCCAATCCCTACTATCTAGTCCCCAAGTCCTACTATCGAGTCTCTAATTCTATTGATTTTAGCTAGTACTGGTCTACTGTACTGTCTGAAATTTCAAGGGACCTGAGACTTTAGCTTGTTTCCCAAGGTTTAGGCTTCTAACGCTTGTCAAATGGACATTTTCAATCTAATGGTGTTCGGGTATGTACCGGTCGTCTACTCGGAGGAGGTCGGGTTTGTTTAAATTAAGTGTAAGTAGGAGTACTCCCAAATGAAGTGTACATTACTAGTATCAGGTAGCGAGGCTTCATGAAACCTAAAGAGGTAGGGCACTACCTATAGTGTATCTGAAAAGACTAGTACAGCTTAGTATTGGTATAGAGTATAGGCTAGTATGGACTATAGACAGGTATAGGATAACAGTTATAGGATGGTATGGACCAGTCTAGAGTATATACTAGTACACTAGTTTATGAGGGCAATTTTGGTTAAGAGTAGTATTCTATACCGATGAATGCCCAGTGACAGTAGTGAATAATGCCTAGGGTTGCAGTAAAGCCTAAATACGGGCCATGATTTATTGAATCACATGATCAGATTTTTGAGAATTCTTCCAATGCTCCAGTTCTATGACGCTTAGGAGTATTTCCAAAAGTGTAAGTAGGAGTATTCCCAAAAGTGTAAGAAGGAGTATTCCCTAAATTGTAAGTAGGAGTATTCCCAAAAGTGTAAGGAGTATTCCCAAAAAAATATAAGTAGGAGTATTCAACTACAAATTTAATTAGCAACTTGAAATACCCTTGGACAGCCATGCTCTTCACAAGAAGGTGTCCAAGCCGCTCAAAAAGCCCATTGTGAACTTTCTAGCTTCTCTTTCTTTGCTGAAAAGACCGCACCTTTTCAGTCAGACGTTGACCTCTTTCGCTGGTTCCTTTGTTGGAGAATCTCCAAAGACTACAAGGCGTTTATGGCAGCCCAAACCCAGAAAAACATAACCCTTTTCGTAATGACGGAAATGTTGTTGAACAGATTAACCTAAGCACTAAACTTTTGATAATATAAATTTTGTATAACTTTAAGTAATATAAATAGACTTCAGTACACCCGTTTGCGACTTCCAAGCCGTGGCAGCACCTCTTAGGCAACTTGAACGCATCCCCTGCTTTGAACCAGAATTTGGTCATGTGTTGATTCTTGGAAATCGGCGGCTTTTCGCATCCTGCCGTTGCTCTGTCTCTCCGGTCTGTATACAACACCACCTCAACTTACTTTTCGTTCTCCCAGGAACTCGACAAACACCTTTCGAGTATCTCCCAAACCATTCTACGGCGACGTCAGTTAATTGGAAACCAATGCTAGTACGCCTTTTTCGGGCTCATGGTTACTACACCCCTTCATATACTGTCGCATTATATATATATATTTTTTTATTAAATATATATATAAATTAATTTATGTTATCTTAATATTTATATTTACCACCTTTTCATCTATTCTAAATTAATTAAGATAAAAATGCTTTAAATTTAATTTAATTATTTCGATTTATTTTTATATGATTGTATATTTTAATCTAATATCTTTTTATGTTATCTTATGAAATTTACAATCCATAGAAGATATTATAAAAGGAGCTATATTTTAATATTATTTATGTATAGATTTAGTTTATATATATATAAAATTTATTGATAAAGCAACTTTGACTTATGCTGATGATGCACATAAAATGAGATTTTTGAAATTCTTGAAAGGCTTAACGAAAATGAAAACAAAATAAATAATATGAACATTCAAACTACAGCTCGCACCCAAAATGATGAGCTTATTTAGATTATATATAATATCCCTTAAGATCTTTATTCTATAAAAATAAAGATTAATTATTTAGTATAATCTCTTATTATATTAATTTTAGATCACCAGCAGTAAAATTACCTTTATGATAGAGTTGATGATATTAATCATTGTAAACCAAAAAACATTACTTGGTCGAATGGTATCGAGCTTGATCACCTAATTCCTAACTTTATAGGTAGATATAACTCTAAAACTGTAGAGTTTATTGAAGGTATAAATAACTTACAATTAATACACTGTGAGTGTCATAAAGAGAAATCAATAAATAACAAAACTCTATTCAAACGTTTCTCTAAAAACGTTATCAACAAGAATAAGTCAGCAGAAATCTCAATAATTATAAAATTTATTGATAAAGCAACATTGACTTGTGTTGATGATGCACATAAAATAAGATTTTTGAAATTCGGCCACCTTCCGGCAAACTACTTAATGGTGGTCGATTACTCTTCCTGAGGAATCATCAACAAATATAGTTTTGATTACGTGATGAACGTGTTATAAGAATCCAACATATGGTACTATAAGTAGTATAGAATAAGTATATGGTGAGTATAGAGTAAGTATATGGTGAGTATAGAGTATATGGTGAGTATAGAATAAGTATAGAGTGAGTACAGAATAAGTATAGAGTGAGTATAGAATAAGTACAGAGTAGTACACAGTAGTACACAGTAGTAGTACACAGTAAAACTCCATCGAATACTACCCAGGAACGCGTTGATGCAGGACTTTGAAAACCCATTTATTACGTCCGTGCAGAGCTACCTTCTTTTGGTCTTCTACTATATCTGCAACGGGCACTACTCCACCGGTTGTATTGTCTCCGGGAATGCCATACGCATGGGATACGATCTTAGGGCTACCACTACCTTCGCTAGGTCTGGGCTAAGAGGAATAAGAAGAACCGTGAGAAAAATATCCCTCGCTCACAGGCTGTTGCAGCTGTGGCTTCATTCCCAAACAACCCAACTCTTGGGAATAAAACTATAGTGCCAGTGGAGCACATAAACGGGACTATCACCCTCCAAAGCATCAGTTTCCAGTGAAATTTTGTCCAAAGCATCATTTTCCAGTGAACTTTTGTCCAAAGAATCATTTTCTAGTGAAATTTTGTCCAAAGAATCAGTTTCCAGTGAACTTTTGTCCAAAGAATCATTTTCCAGTGAAATTTTGTGCAAAACAATTTTATCCATCAAATTACAATTCCGAAGATTTGAAATTTGAGCTTTTACACCTTCACTCGCCGTTACTGAGGTAATCTCTGTTGGTTTCTTTTCCTCGGCTTATTAATATGCTTAAATTCAGCAGGGATTCTTGGAAAGTGAGGAAAAAAATAAGCTTATTTGAGGTATAAGCCGGCACCAGAAGAGCTGGCCGGAGAAATACTCTCTGACTCCCCCATACTATATGCAGGATCAAGTGCAATGTGCGTTCAAAAAAAGAATCATTCACGTCTGCAACTCATGATACTTATTGTAATTCGCTACGTTCTTCATCGATACGAGAACCAAAAGATCTCCGTTGTTGAAAGTGGTAGAAAAACCTTGGTTGAATAAATTATTGTGGTTTGGCGAGTTTCAATGCTAACGTATGTAAATAATTCCTTAATTTTGTTACGACTTTTACTTGCTCTAAATCACCATATTTGAATAACTTTGGAATTCAAAAAGAGGTGCCCTTAAATAAATCTCTCCTGAATTCTCACTAAACCATTCATCGGTAGTAGGGCCGGATGGTGTGTACAAGGGGCAGAGACGTAATCAACGCAAGTTAATGACTTACGCTTACTAGGGATTCCTCGTTCAAAAGCAATAATCTCAATGCTTAATCATCACGACGGAGTGTATAGATTTCCCAAACCTTTCGGCTGAGGTCAACTCGTTTCCTCCGTCACTGTAGCGCACGTGCGACCCAGAATGTCTAAGGGCATCACAGACCTGTTATTGCCAAAACTTCAGTTCATTTTTAATCAATAGTCCCTTTAAGAAGTTCCTTTCAGCAAAAAGCTAATGAACCCATTTAAAGGTTGAGGTCTCGTTAGTTTTCCCAATTAAGCAAACAAATCACTCCACCAACTAAGAACAGCCATGCACCACCACCCACAACCCCTCCAGCTGTCCCTTATCCAAGAAGTACGGGACTGCTCTGCCTCTGACTAGGTATGAGTAGACTCTGACTCTGACTGAGTCAAAGTAGACTCTATGACTTAGTCTCACTTGCTTGTCTGATGCCGAGTATACTTCGAGAACCACATGTTTCTTCCAATAGTGTTTTGTTACGTAGTAGCCGTTTTTGGGAGCGTAAGTACTTATTCTGGTACTAAACTCCGTAACACCGTACTTCTCATGACTCTTCATTATTGGACCCCCGCATCCTCTCGGAATTAATAATATCCTGGCAAATACTCTCTTGGGCATCTTTCTCGATTAAACTGCTGGCATCCGAATACATCATGCTGGCCTCGTAGCCCATCCGGATCCGCAGTTCCGTGATACCAAGTTCACATTCAGTAAGGGCTTTGATCACGTTATGGTACCTTGCAATGGTGGCTCGCGTGTTATTGCTGATTTCGTCGTTCTTGTCGCTGTAGATTTCCCAAGAACTCTCCTCCTCTAATCGGGTGATGGACATGGAGCCCTGGCCCGGGTTATACGTGCCCTTTGAGGAAAGAGAACTCTGGGCCTTATTGGTATGGGCACTGGCCGAATTTGCTGCTGCCAAAACACTTGTTTTGCTTAACCAAACGTACCCATTTACTCCAAGAATAATACTTATGTTTCCGGGTAAGTCGTAGGAATGGTTTTTCTGCTTGATGATCAAGCTGGACGGCACCTTGAGAAAAACTCCGTTTCGGAGCTTGCCGTACTTCAACGACCGTGTGTGCAACGAAGCAGACCCGTTGTTGTACACACTCTGCACCTCGGCATTCAAAAGGTCACCTTCCTTTAAGAAATTTCTCATTTGCAACTCGTCGCTTTCGGATTTCCGCCTCAAAATGCCTCCGGGGAGGTTGACAGACCCAAGCATGAGAACTGCATCTTGCTTACAGCCAATATCGACTTTCCAGCGTTTCTGGCCCACCTCGGTGATACGGCCGACCACGTGATCACCGGTTTCGGCCTCATACCTTCCACGTAAGGGAATCACACTCAACAAACGGTTAACGCGTGACACGTTGCCTGCCACCGATGAGTACGTTTGGTTTTCCAAGAAATACGTGCCGTGGCCCTTCATCCACGTGGGGTCATCGGTGACTAGTTCACCTGGGGTTACTATGGCACCGTTCTGGTCCGATTTGTGGGATTTTGGAGCGGGTTTTTCGGAGTCCAGCATTTCCACATCGGACGTTTCACTGGTGTTATCTTCAAAGAACTCCGCCTGGCGGAACGGCTTGGTGATGGTGATAACAGAGCTCATTGTAGTGGTAGAAAGGTGAGCGACACTGGCTTGTGCGATGCCGCGCGCTATGTGCAGGGAATGGAGGAGGATGAAATTAACGAATTTAGTAAAGGTTTGAGGATGGGAATTCAGAGAATGGCGTAATTCATGGAACGGTTTAAAATGTGGTACGTTATTGAGTGGGATTTAAAAAAGGAAAAAAAAAAAAAAAAAATGGGGAAATTGTAGTGTGGTGTGTAGAGATATTATAGTAAGTAACAAATAAGGGCCAGTGCATTTCGCACCTTTCCACAGTACGGTCATTTCCTTACATTATCATACAATAACAACATCTACTCTGGCAAATATACATACACCAAAAAATACACTATTATGTTTGGGCCGAAACTATTTTCCTGGATGCGTGTATTATTAATCTGTTAAAATTAATCTGCTAAAATCAATCTGCTAAAATCAGGGAAATAGTATGCGCGATATAATAAGTAAATTAATATCTGAAGTGAAGTATACTAAGTTACGCATTGTCGAAATGGATCGTCCTAGCAAAAGTCGTATATTTCGGTGGTAGTCAAATTCAACCCTGATTTTCACTTCGTATTTAGTATGACATACTGCACAGCCATAAACACCTTGTGACATGCCTATGCCAGTCAATTGATACGTCACGTCTTTACCGCAAGCTTTGCCTTTCACCATTTTATTTTTGTATAATGAACCAATGTTCACATATACAGATCCATACAACATACCCACAATTTTATAACACAATAATATAAATACAGATATAGACGCACACATATCTCCAATATTGTTGCGCCCAATACTTATACAGCCTTTGCTTTCCATGTTTTAATTTTTTATTACCATCTATTCTCACATGAATCCATTTTTTTAGCAGCTCTTTTTAAGCTATTTTTCCTGATATAATTTTTTTGTTGTGGCCCCAGTTTATAAACCAGATTCACAAGCTTTCTTTTATTTTTACTTTTTTTCTTTTTTACCTTCCTCTATTTCTTTTTATCTTCCTCTATTTCTTTTTATCTTCGTCTTTTTCTTTTTATCTTCGTCTTTTTCTTTTTTTCTTCCTCTATTTCTTTTTATCTTCGTCTTTTTCTTTATCTTCCTCTTTTTATGCTTAGGAGTATAGTTTCCTTTTCTTCTTTTGTCAAGTGTGCCCAACATTTTGTAGCACACTTTGGTGCACCACACTTACCACCAGCCTTAGTATTCTCATTACATCTTTTATCTTCTGGTATAACTATAGACTTCTTTTTAGTTGTGTGACTCTTTTTGTTTCCTCTATCTTTACATAAGTATTCTAATATAGGAAAAAGTCAGCTATAATCTGGGAAATGAAGAGCTATAATCTGGGAAATGAAGAGCTATAACCTAGGAAAAAGTCAGCTATAATCTAGGAAAAAGTCGGCTATAACCTAGGAAAAAGTCAGCTATAACTTAGGAAAAAGTCAGCTATAACTTAGGAAAAAGTCAGCTATAACTTAGGAAATAATCAGCTATAATAATATGCAATACTCCCCCGATAATCTACCAACTGGGACATTATCTCGTTGTAGGCCACCAAACTGGCATTATATTCCCTCTTTTTGAGGTCAATAGCTTTGGCGATCTTTTTCACGACTTCCTCGGAGACTTCCATAGTTGACGTATTATATGCGGACATGGTGGTCCAAAGCTCCAATTGATGCCACAAGTCTTCAAGCACCTTAAATAGAATTTCACCAGTCGATAGACTCTTTTTGTATTACTAATTATTAAAAGCGTTTGAAAAAAAACTGACGTCAAGTCTTAATGCCTTTCTATATGTGTCAACAAGTATCTAGCATGTACGGAGTCAAGGTACTTCGTAGATGCATTGTATGCAGACCAATAAGGCATCTATATGCAGGTCACTAGTGGGTGAAGAGTTTTCACCCACATCGCACCTCGTTTAGGACTTTGGTCTTGTAAGGTACAACTTACATATCCCTGTATATTAATATATACTAAAACATAGGTTAAAAATATGCATGTCACAGTTTAGCGATCGATGATCTTCTTGGCTGCAAGACATGCGCGCTACCGCATTCACGCGTATTATCAAGACCGTCTCAAGGCTCAGCAAAGGCATCAAAAGTGTGTCAATGAAACTGATAAGTAGTCAAATTGACATTGTAGATGACCAGCTGTATCTTTGTTATTATATCAAATATTTTGCTTTTTTTTTCATGTGTGAAATTTTTAACTTTTGTTTTAGTATATATTAATATACAGGGATATGTAAGTTGTACCTTACAAGACCAAAGTCCTATGTAACGGGTCCA
>NKZC01000135.1:0-44316 GCA_002374385.1 Metschnikowia borealis | reverse complement strand
AGATTGAGAGCTCTTTCTTGATTTTGTGGGTGGTGGTGCATGGCCGTTCTTAGTTGGTGGAGTGATTTGTCTGCTTAATTGCGATAATGAACGAGACCTTAACCTTTAAATAGGTCCATTAGCTTTTTGCTGAAAGGAACTTCTTAAAGGGACTATTGATAGTATTTACTAGAGTACTGTAATCGCTTTCTGCAGAAGAGAGAGTTTCTTCAAACCCAGGGCTGATAGAAAGCAGCGAGGAAGAATCCTAGACATCAGATGAAGTAGATATCACGGTAAAACCGGTCATGAGCTTCACTACTATCTTGCAAGAGGTCGCAAGACAGCCCAATTACTAATATTTGGTTTTTTTTTAATGTTTTCAGGTCTGAATTTCATTTTAGCAGCCAGAAAACTAATTCTCTTACAATACTGTTAAAACCCTTGATTTTGTACATATATTTAGACCAGCTTATGTATTAAAGAAGTCTAAAATGGGACGCTACTCTACAATACATTATTCTACACTACTCAATATACACTCCACACTTTTCTATAGTTCAATAGAGAAGTTCTTGTAGTGGCATAAACGAACATTAAATCCAAGAATTCTTGAAAGAGAAGAAAATGTTCTCTTAAGGAAGGAGGAACCCGTGAGCAGTCTTGGACTCATGGTCGTGGAACACCCCCAGAGCTTGCGCAAAGTAACGCTTTTTCGCGTACGCTCCTGGAGAAGGTTACGGGCTTCGCTCAACTCCTCCTCTAAATTGTCGATTTTGTTTTGTGTTTCCTTGGTCTTCATTGCCAATTTGCCGTATTGGTACTTAATCTTTTGCACTTCTTCGGAGGCACTGGCCTTGGTACGTGTTAAGTTGTCGTGCTTAAGCTTCAAGTTGTCGTGCTTAAGCTTTAAGTTGTCGTGCTTAAGCTTTAAGTTCTCGAGCTCTGTCATCACCTTCTGCTTCTCGATCTGAAGATTGGTCATTTCTTTGGTTAAAAGGTTAGATTTCTCCGCACTGTTATCGCTTCTCTGAACCAATTGCTTACTCTCATCCTTGAGACTCGTTGGATTAAAAGCCAGGAACTTCAGTCCTGGATTTCAAAAACCTATTCCACACAAAAATCAAGAAAAACACCAAAAAATCAGAAAGAATCAGATAAAATCAAAAAATAGCAATCTTGAACGCATTGAATTTCCTGCAATTATTATTATTACTGCAACTAGTTACTGTTGCAATTTCGATGGCTGCATTAATTACAATTTGACAGTCTACTTTGTGTTGGCTGCAATTTCGATGGCTGCATTAATTACAATTTGACAGTCTACTTTGTGTTGGCTGCAATTTCGTCGGTATGCTAGTTGCAAGTACCCTTTCTCACTCCAAAATACTGAACTCTTCTCTACCTATAAACCTACTACTCTTCTACACTTACATCACTAGTACATATACACGTAGGAAGACAAATCAGACTCAGACTATGGATTAAACTACTATTTTCATAGTACACTATAGTTCTCTACATTANACTACTATTTTCATAGTACACTATAGTTCTCTACATTATCATTGACGAGTGTGACAAGGTGTTGGAGTCCTTGGACATGAGAAGAGATGTGCAGGATATCTTCAGAAACACCCCCCACCAGAAGCAAGTGATGATGTTCTCGGCCACCTTATCGCAGGAGATGAGTCCAAGTCGGGGTATGACGCCTTGGACGAGTCATTGGCATTCGTTGGCTCTAACAATACCTCTATGGCTAGTGTGTTTACCCATGGTGGGTCTAACAATATAGACTTATATAGATTTATATAGATTTATATAGATTTATATAGACTTATATAGACTTATATAGACTTATATAGACTTATATAGAATTATATAGAATTATATAGAATTATATAGAGTTATATAGACTTATTATAGATTTATATAGACTTATATAGACTTATATAGACTTATATAGAATTATATAGAATTATATAGAGTTATATAGACTTATATAGACTTATATAGACTTATATAGATTTATATAGATTTATATAGATTTATATAGACTTATATAGACTTATATAGACTTATATAGACTTATATAGACTTATATAGACTTATATAGACGTCTGTTACCTAAAGTTGTATTCGTTGATGGTTCCTCAGACAGGAAGCGGAGTGGCTTATATAACTTTGAGAGAAAGGTGGCAACGAAAAACGCTCCACTACAATAATGGTAAGGATTGCTCCACAATATTCGAAAGGGCCATCGTTGGCATCGGACGTCGTATATCTCTATATGTAGTGTCCTGCATCTACTGCGTCTAACAGAATTATTGAGACTTATTTAGAATTATTTAGAATTATTTACAATTATTTACAATTATTTAGAATTATTGAGACTTATTGAGACTTATTGAGACTTATTGAGACTTATTGAGACTTATTGAGACTTATTGAGACTTATTGAGACTTATTGAGACTTATTGAGACTTATTGAGACTTATTGAGACTTATTGAGACTTATTGAGACTTATTGAGACTTATTGAGACTTATTGAGACTTATTGAGACTTATTGAGACTTATTGAGACTTATTGAGACTTATTGAGACTTATTGAGACTTATTGAGACTTATTGAGACTTATTGAGACTTATTGAGACTTATTGAGACTTATTGAGACTTATTGAGACTTATTGAGACTTATTGAGACTTATTGAGACTTATTGAGACTTATTGAGACTTATTGAGACTTATTGAGACTTATTGAGACTTATTGAGACTTATTGAGACTTATTGAGACTTATTGAGACTTATTGAGACTTATTGAGACTTATTGAGACTTATTGAGACTTATTGAGACTTATTGAGACTTATTGAGACTTATTGAGACTTATTGAGACTTATTGAGACTTATTGAGACTTATTGAGACTTATTGAGACTTATTGAGACTTATTGAGACTTATTGAGACTTATTGAGACTTATTGAGACTTATTGAGACTTATTGAGACTTATTGAGACTTATTGAGACTTATTGAGACTTATTGAGACTTATTGAGACTTATTGAGACTTATTGAGACTTATTGAGACTTATTGAGACTTATTGAGAAGTATTTAGAATTATTGAGACTTATTGAGACTTATTGAGACTTATTGTAGACATTGCAGACTCATTGTAGACACTGTAGACATTGTAGGATTACTATAGAATAATTGTAGACTTGTTAGACTATGTACATGGATTTCCAAGCACTGTACTACAGAGACTATTGAATATAGTGTGAGTAGAGCTTGAGGAGAGTAGGGTAATCAATACTTAAATATTAGTGTAGGGTAATCAATAATTAAATACTAGTGTCATATACGTGGTATCTATATACTAGGACATACTATGATTGCTTATAATTCCTAGATTGAAAGGTTATATACACGTACTAAGCATGTCTTAGTGTGGCGAAGTTAATGCAGTGGCCAGATTTGTACTGTACAGTATTTCTACACGTTGTATCCAATTCAAGAAGTGTATATTCCAGAGATTATCCAGTGGAGTATTGACTAGTATCGTATACATGTGATATTAATGATATGACTATGGGTTGTTCTCGTATTTGTAGTGCACTGTATTTCTGTACATTATATACAATAAGTACCAAGTAATACCATGCCGGAATTATTGAAAATTACCTAAAGTATTAAACGCTTTACATATACTCACTATGACTAGTTTTCCAAAAAGAACTATGGCTATGTACTATGTGCACTTACTATATTTACTTGTGCTATACAGTTTTTCATACAATAAAGTTCTATAGTAGAGAGTATATCATAGAGTAACTTCGGTAAATTAAATAGTATAGAGTTGAGTATGGCATAGAGTAAAAACATACTATTTTTAAGGTGTATTGTAGTGTATAGAATAGATTAGACTCTAGAATAGACAGTATGGGAAGGTATAGAAAGTGGTGATGGTGCTATAGGGACGAAGTAGTGGACTATAGTGATTATGCTATGCAGTAGCCTTGATATGGAGTATAAAACTATAAAACTATTGATAGAGTATAATGTAGTATAGGGTAGGGTAGAATAGAGTGTAATGCAGTGCAGAATATACTACAATATAGAGCAGAATAGAGTGCTGGATAAACTACAAAACAGGTGATAAAATAAACTACTTACAGAGTATAGCTTCGTGTATACAGTAGTAGAATTGTCTTTACCGTGGAGTATAGAATAGACTATAAACTGGACTATATAATAAAGAAGACTGTGTAGACTATATAATAAAAAAGACAGTCTAGACTATATAATAAAGAAGACAGTCTAGACTATATAATAGAGAAAACAGTCTAGACTATATAATAAAGAAGACTGTGTAGACTATTAATAAAAAAGACAGTCTAGATTATATAATAGAGAAAACAGTGTAGACTATTAATAAAAAAGACAGTCTAGACTATATAATAAAAAAGACTGTGTAGACGAAGTGCTTAACGGCCAATGGGTCCTCCCAGTCGTTAGAGATGGACTTGTAGAAAGCATTGTATTCTTCTTGGGTCACGTCAGATGGGGCTCTGGTCCACAAAGGCCAATTTCTGACACACTCCTCACAAGATGGGATCGACCCATAGTTCAAAGGAGCAGAAAAGTACTCGAGACGGTAAGCGTTGGTTCCACTGGAAGAGTGGATGTACTTGTCATCTATGAACACACTGAAATTGCTGGCAGATTGCTTGCTTTGGACAGTGGTGTCAAAGAACATAGCATGGCCGTCACCTCCTTATTTTAGCGGATCAAAGGCTACTGTTCCACAGATTTATAATAAAAAAGACAGTCTAGACTATATAATAAAAAAGACAGTGTAGACTATTAATAAAAAAGACAGTGTAGACTATATAATAAAAAAGACAGTCTAGACTATATAATAAAGAAGACAGTGTAGACTATATAATAAAAAAGACAGTCTAGACTATATAATAAAGAAGACAGTCTAGACTATATAATAAAAAAGACAGTCTAGACTATATAATAAAAAAGACAGTCTAGACTATATAATAAAAAAGACAGTGTAGACTAAATTGTCTTTACCGTGAAATAAAATAAACTATAAACTGAACTATTGAATAGACTATTATTTAGGTTTGGAAAAAGTATAGTGTAATAGAGTTTATAGGGTATTGAGTAAAGTAGAGTACAGTGCAGTATAGACGATAGAATATTCTAGAAAATGAACTATTGAGAGTATAATCAAGTGTATAGAATGGTGTAGACTAAACCGTCTAAAAGCATGGTTTATAGACTAGACTAGGAGCTGAACTATTGAATACAGGATTATTATACTGAGAAAAGTATAGGCAGTAGAGTATAGAGTATACTAAGGCTATGGAAGGCAGTACTGGTGGCCGAGTAGAGATTAATACACACTGCAAACTTCAATGTACATATAAAATAGCCTTTGTCTGAAGTATAAAAATAGACTATGGAAAAAGGTGGTGTATATAGCGCTCCATAATAGGCACTGGGAATACACTCAAAGCACTAACTACGAAACATAAATAAACCTACAAGGCATAGAAAAGGGGCACTGCAAATACAGAAGAGTATGTAACAATGAGGCTTTGCCAGGCAAAAAAAAAGGGTGGGTGGGAAGGAGAATGGAAGGAGAATGGAAGGAGTAGTGGCTTGGGTTGACTACGTGACTGGGTCAATGTCGCGGTGAGTATGGCCGGCTGTGCATGCAGTATGGGGCACAGGGCACGTAATCTACATAGACAATACTGAGGCAGGCGAAATTTAGGAGAATCAGGAGTTGGGTTGGAATAGGGTTCACAAAAAAAAAACGGCGAAAATTTTGGTTATGGGGCTGGCATTTACAAATTGGGGAGATGGCTGAAAATGGGGTTGGCCGTTGGCCCATTTCCACTTTGGGTACTTACCAGATGCGGCTAACACTTTGGCCGTGGAATCCGGGCTTTCCGGCCCCGGCTGTGTGCAGTCCCACAAGATCCCCATCCCCCATGCCAAATCCCAATTTTTAACATGTCTAAAGTTGGGTAGTCAAAAATAGACTTTTAGGCGTGGCTGAGAAAATCGCGATGAGAAAATTCATTATGGTCTCAACCCCTTTGGGACGTCCTGTTTGAGTAATCCCTTTTTAGCGAGACCCTTGTTTTCATAACCCATTGTTTATCAAGCTTGAGATCTAGCCGGCTGCATGCGGGCGCCTTGTATGTGCCTTGAACTGGCGCGACGAAAAAAACTTATTTTTGGCTATAAACCTTGAGTCCTCGGTTAAGTAGACAAACGAGTGTGTAACGAGTGAAACCAACATGAAACAAGTTCGATACATATAACGAACATAAAACATTGAACATGAAACATTTGTGAAACAAACTATTTCGAAACAACTTTGAACCTATTTTTGAACCACTTTCAACCTCACTCTTCAATTTTTATCAAAACAACTTTTTTTTTTTTCCTGCTATAATTTCAGCCTTGGCCGCGCCGCATGGACTGGTCCAGACTGGGGTGAAAAGTGGCCGTAGACGAGCGTGGGGCTGTGTGCACTCCTGCAGGGCCGTCTGACACGATTTCTTCCCCCTGGGCCGCTCTACTTCATGCATGTGCGCGCTTCGTGCATATCCTGATACATGGCTGGAACATCGGCATACTTTATAAAGAACCGCCCTACCGCTCCTTCTCTAAACCTACTTCTAATTTATTCCCCTACTCCCCAACTCTACTAATTTACAAATCCTTAGCTTTGCCGATTTCCATCCTTGCATACTCTCCCCCAACTTTCTTTAAACTTTCCATCTTCGTTCCCCCTCCCCGTTTACCAATACCTACACTCTTTTATCATGAACTTCCTTGTTTTGGCTGCTATTTTCTTACAGGCTGCAGTCGGCAGTCCTGTTCCCGCTAACTTGGCCTTGAAGGCCGCCGTGGTTCCCTCTTTGAGCAATTTGCCTGAGCGTGAATTCGTTGAGCCCAGTCGGAGGGCTGTGGGCTCTATCAACTTCAATAGTAAGTAGGGCTAGATCCGCCCAGCAGGTCTGGAGCTGCCCACTGAAATTACTCAAATGTACTCAATAGTGCTATGAGTGCTATGAGTATAGAATGAGTGCCGATGAACTCCATCGATTGATTTGCTAAATATTGCTTGATGCCATCTGATTAGATGGTACCATCATCAGAAAGAAGTACTAATAATAGTCAAAGTACGTGATGCCGAAATAAGTGATAATACTTTGAGTATTTATTCGGTGATAATTAAGTGCTTGACTCATTTACTTTGAGTATTGATTTCGTGTTTATTAAGTGTTTGACTCGTTTACTTTGAGTCCTTGTTGATTGATTTAAGGTATAGTGCTGAACATCATTGATTGATTGAGTCAGCACTTGCATCGGTACTGAAATGAAAAAGTCCTGATATGATACCACGAAAAGAAAATAGAAAATGAATAAAAAGAATAAACGAAAAATTGAAAAAGAAAATATAGAGAAGGAAAATATAGAAAAGAAAAACATAGAAAAGAAAAATTCGAAATAGGAAAATACTCATATGGTTTAGGGCTTCTTGTTGTGGTTTTTGTGTTGAAGTGGGTGAAATTGGCGTGCATCTAGATTGCTGTTGCTACGCGGGCTGTGGCAATTGACATGGCGGCGAGGAGGTACGGAGGTGGCCCATGGCTGTAAAAAATGGAGTCGCAGCAGTCACGAGCCGCTCAGCTCAAAACGGTGTGTTTGTTTTGATGGCGCGTTTACTAAACATGTCTTGCTGGATGTTTTTGCTTGGCGTGTTTATGGCCGGAAATAGCCATGTGTATGGGCGGTGTGGGACGTCCGATGCGAAGCGCCCGGGGTCGCGTGGGGTACCTGCATATACCTCATTCTAGAAATGGTAATGTTTATATGCAGTGCTCTTTCGGGTATAACGTGATCGGCCAAAAGCCGTCAGCCTCCAATTTACAAAGACAACAGTAAGCAGTTAGTCTCCTATAAATACAGGTCCTGAAAGTAACTGCTCTTTAAAATGCGGCCCATGAAGAGTGTATAAATTTGTGATTTTTTCAAGTTTAAATTTTGAGGTGTACGGGTGTAGTATAACCTCCATAGCATTCACAAGAATATAGTACCAAAAAAAAAATACCAAAATAAAAATTGAGAAGACCCAACCAATCTTCATTCATAGAAATGCCCAGTTAATCATGTCACGTGCAAAACAACCACCAGGCCAACGTCAACAGTGTCAATAAATAATAAAACAATAATCCAGCAAAGGTGATTATTGTAGATCCAGCAATTCAGCGAATCCGGTGATGTAGTACTTTTTTGGAAAGTCTGGAAAGTCTGGAAAGTCCGGAAAATCCGGAAAATCTGGAAAGTCTGGCAAATCTGGAAACTCTGGAAACTCTGGAAAATCTGAAGATCCGGAAAATCTGGAAAATCCGAAGATCCGGAAAAACAAAATCTGGTTCCATTTCGAGTTCAAACTCGGGTCCAGAAAATCCGGAAATCCTCTACTGCATCCATCAATAATTACCCTTTGAAGCACGCTTAAGTCCTATAATGTAATACATTCCAAGATATAAAGATCAGCACCCAATTTATTTTTGCTGTATTATTATTTTATTGCTGTACTACTGTATTATTCCTATACTAATGTATTATTACTGTACTACTGTATTATTCCTATACTACTGTATTATTACTATACTACTGTATTATTACTATACTATTGTATTATTACTATACTACTGTATTATTCCTATACTACTGTATTATTACTGTACTACTGTATTATTACTGTACTACTGTATTATTACTGCACTTTTATTCCCTGTATACTACTGACTCGGAAGTGACCATTAGGGCTATATATTACGAATTCTTACCCAATTATTGTTGATTGTAGTATTGGGGGTATTTTTGCGATTGTATAATAGCCGAATTATTTTTGAGGGTAATATTTGGCTTTTGCTGATTGTTGATGAGCTAAATAAAATCTCGTCTATTACTACCATATGCTTACTACCATATTATTACATAGCGCATTCGCTTTGGCTCGTATATAATTAAGTGCATTATTACTAGTACAACACCCAACCTCCCGTACCTCAGACTGTCCACTTCCTAACCTACTCCCATCCCAACTAACCAACTGCGCCTATTCAATCTAACTAACCTAACCAACTCGTCTATTTTTTTTTTGCCTGTAACTAACACAGTACTGGAGCATGGTGGACGGAACAACCGGGCTGTGGGCCACGTGACCGCACCACGGCAGATCGGTTGGCGGCGCGGAAAGCCTACAATGACATAATGGTGCTGTGTGCAGGCGCGCACTTTGCCACACCTCCGCCGGGCCTATCTTGAGTTCCACCCTGTTACAAATCCACCCCCCAACCGTTTTTTTTTTATTCCCAAATCTTTCCATCGCTACTTTTCCTTGGCCACGAACTATTCGGTTTCTACTCAGTATCACATATTCCCAGTCCCACATTTACCCCTATCTCCCCATACCTAATTACTGATCCTATCAGATCTACCCGATACCACAGATACCAAGCCCAGTTATTTACCGAACAGGCGCCAGCTCTCTACCAAACAGAGTCATCAGATCGATACCACTTCACGAACGATAGACTATAATCAGACTCTCTATTAGTACCAGATCATTACTTAATCTAAAGTTAATCAGTTACTCCAGTTTAAGCGATCAGTTACTCCAGTTTAAGCGATCAGTTACTCCAGTTTATCAACTTTCATTTCCTTCGGTTGATTAGTTCAGATCACTTATTAAGTTCCAGTTATCGCTACTTACGTCCGGCTACATTATATCCAGACACAGATCAGGGTTACCGTTTAATTGACAGGGTCCGATATCATTGAATACCAGATATAGGTCAGTTCCAAACTTGGTGGCTATAAAATTCAGACAGTTGCTGACACACTAGTTCAGGTCCACACTCTAGCAAATCCACAAGCAAGGACTATCAACAGTCACATAGTTACATTAGCGAGCAGTGTGACCATAATAATTAGCTTCTTCTAGTGACCAATAGTGAACTTTGCAGCGTTCCAGCACCATGAAAGTCAACTTCCGAGTGTCCACCGAGTCCTCGTTCTCTGTAACCGTTCCAGACAATTCCACGGTCCAGGACTTGCGCAACGCCGCCAAAGTCGGGTGCCCCGAAAACACCAAGCTCCCCAGCGAGTTCAAACTCATCCACAACGGAGTCAAGCTCACGCCAAATTACAAGACTCTCGATGCTTTTTTCACGGACGCAGCGCAGCCCGACTTCACGGTGATCCTCATGAGCGAGGCCTCCGATACGCCCACAATGTTGTCTCCACAACAATCGCCCAAACTCCAGGCGTCGTCGCTCCCCAAGAAAAAGGCCAAGAAGAACCGGTGCTCGTTTCCTTCGTGCACCTCTGCTCCTCTCAGAATGGTAGGCGACTGCGGGCAGTGCCACGGCAAGTTCTGTGCCAAGCACCGCTTGTTGGAGGACCACTTGTGCACGGGGTTGCAGTTTTGCAAGGACAGTGCACATGAGCGCAATGCCATGAAGCTTCAAAGCGAGAGCACCATAGCCTCGCGTGTATAGAAGATAATCTGATCATCCGGCTCCCTAGCGCTCTATATACTATTCTATATACTATCTCGATCTACTCTACTACTCTACTCACTACACAAGCAACACTTAGACTTTCAATAACACTATTATAGTCTTTAGATATCGGGATTAATAGACTTCTTAATTTGATATATAATTACTTAGTGATATAACTAAGTGAGTGGAACAAAGAGTAAGTATTTGCTAAACTAGGAGCTGAGAAACATCTTCTGTTACATCCAAAATGGGCAGAATACTACCCATATAAGGATTGAGCTCACGTGCCCAGTTAGTTGCGAACCGATGCTATGACGTCCTCTTTTTTTTACCGTTACTACACCCCTTGGGCTACTCTCCTGCAGGATATTTAATGGTGCTGGTTTCTCTCAGTAAGGAATCATCAACGAATATAGTTAGGTAATTTCCGTGCTTACAAGAATCTAATCATTAAAAATATGACAATGAAACTCAAGGTCACAACTGTATTACTCCATAATTACTCCATACTTACTGTATGGACTCCGTAATTTCCTGTATGGACTCTATAATTGACTGTAGGACTCCATAATTTACTATAGGACTCTATAATTGACTGTAGGACTCCATAATTGACTGTAGGACTCCATAATTGACTTCAGGACTTCATAATTTACTATAGGACTCTATAATTTCCTGTATGGACTCCATAATTGACTGTAGGACTCCGTAATTTCCTGTATGGACTCTATAATTTACTATAGGACTCTATAATTTACTATATGGACTCCATAATTGACTGTAGGACTCTATAATTGACTGTAGGACTCTATAATTTACTATAGTACTCCGTAATTTCCTGTATGGACTCCATAATTGACTGTAGGACTCCGTAATTTCCTGTATGGACTCCATAATTTACTATAGGACTCCATAATTTCCTGTATGGACTCCATAATACTCTGGTTGTGGATCCACCAGCTAGTGATCTACCTATTGTGGTATTATGACGCCTCTCTGTCTGATACTAACGATGACCATTATATAACACCTTCTACTCATCCTCCTACTAAGCCTTTTCTTTTCTTGGACAGTTATATAGCATCTCCGGATCCTCCTTTTGAGGATTCATCGGCGAATGAATATATACAGAAAAGTCCTGCAACAAGAGCATGGACAGCCTTTTATCTGGAGAGTCGGGATTGGTCGAAAGAATGGCGCATGTCATTAGACAATTGAGCTTTGACTTGAGAGGGAAAGTTGCCAGAAATGTGGTTTTTTTTGGGAAGATCTCGGATGTAGCTGGGCCCAAGGGCAGAGTCCTCATGTAGCTAGCGTCCAGGCTCCCTGGCTCTCAAATATCGGGAAAAGAATGCCTTCAAACATTATGGGTTCGAGCTTTACAAGCTCCCCGAATCACGCCCTACTACTGTACTGTACTACTGTACTACTGTACTATTCCATACTGTACTACTGTACTATACTCTGCTGTACTACTGTACTACTGTACTGTACTACTGTACTGTACTACTGTACTACTGTACTGTACTACTGTACTACTGTACTATTCCATACTGTACTACTGTACTATACTCTGCTGTACTACTGTACTATTCCATACTGTACTACTGTACTATACCCTAGTGTACTACTGTACTGTACTCTACTGTACTACTCCGGGGTCTCACTATACAGTTCTACCAGTTTCTTGAAAGAGAATTACGTAAATTAAACACATGTGGAAATGACCAAATCCAATCTAAGCCAAGCGATCCTGAAAGAAATCGGCATATTCTCGGCTCCTGTCTGAGACACCATGAGCCAAGCTTCTTCCAAATTACTCTTTCGGGTGCAATATTTGGCCCACGGCTTTTCTCCATCATACTACATAATAAACAGTACCGGGAGGACCAAGAATCTCACAATAATTACTCCATTTAATCGTGGCATCAGTTAATGGAACAGTTCCATTGGTTTCTGAGATTCTCCGATATTTCTTCCACGGATTCCTCACTCGTAGAATAAATTCTTAATGTATGGTATGCTATAGGTTACGGTCCAGTATAGTATTTACATGGTATATTAAAGCTGTCTGTGATACAGTAAATAGTAAATTGCATGGTATAGTAAATTGCATGATATAGTAAATTGCATGGTATAGTAAATTGCATGGTATAGTAAATTGCATGGTATAGTAAATTGCATGGTATAGTAAATTGCTTGGTATAGTAAAGCTATGTCTATGATATATTATATGGTATATTCTTAAAGAAATTTGCTTATTTCATAAACCCGTTCTTGTCCTCTGGCTTCTCCTGCATCTATCACAAACAACAAATCTGGGAAACCTACTCGATTCCTCCAACACAATGTCTTCCTATTGATATTTTTTTTTGAATTTTTCGCCTTGTCAGCCGGTCCAGATTGGTCTAGATACTATGTGTTGGACAAATTTACGAACTCCTACGATATCTACATCTGGGAAGGCTACCGTAACAACTAGCCTAAAGTTGTAGGTGAGAAAGAGAAGACTACCGTAACAGCCTAAAGCTGTTGGTAAAAAAGAGAAGACTAGAATAACAGCCTAAAGCTGTTGGTAAAAAGAGAAGACTACCGTAACAGCCTAAAGTTGTTGGTAAAAAAGAGAAGTCGAAGTTGGCAAATTTTCAAGGTCAAAAACTGCACATGGATTCATGCCATCGACAAAGAACGGAGACTAGACCTCTGGTGCAAATCTTCATGTATATGTTAGCCAACTATGGACACCCTGAACCAAACCACTACCCGTGGCCATTGAAGTACAGAATAATGAGGATAAAAACCTAACAGAATATAAGAGAAGGATCATATTCAACTGTAAAAATAGCATCACGGTGATTTCCCGCAATGCAAGTGGACATACACATCTTTGGCTTACTCGATTAGGGTAGGATATGATTTTACTAGCAGTCAGTACATTATACTAGCAACCTCAGAGCTAGTAATGTACTATTAGTCTGTAGTAGTAGTAGTAGTAGTAGTAGTAGTAGTAGTAGTAGTAGTAGTAGTAGTAGTAGTAGTAGTAGTAGTAGTAGTAGTAGTAGCTTTATACTTCCTTGTTAGTACTAATAACATTCAGTTTCTTCACGATCATGGTCCAAGGTACATACTACTTTAGAAAACTAGAAGAACTAAAATTGAGACATATTACTACGCACCTTATGGTCATGGAGCTTATCTCATTCATCCGTCTTAAAGTTCACTTAGCCAATGCATGAATCACCAGGAGTCTGCAAGAGAGATACATTCTTTGCGTCGAGTTTTATTTATACAAACAACAAGGGAAACCACATTGGTCCCAACCGATTCCACACTCACTTAAGGCCATGTTCGATCGTGCGTTTGGGTCTAAAGCCATCTGTAAGGATCCTAACAAGCCGTGATCTAATGTGAAGAGTATTGTTCCTACTTGCTATTCTGTCTTGCCTAAAGTTGCGATACTGTCTAGTTTGATTTGCTTGGTGAGAACCCTATCTTTGATATAGTCCACCTTTTTGCGAATCGGCTTGGTTCCTTCAAGTAGAGTCATTGTTCACAGTCTTAATTGCTCCTTCGTTATCGCAGAGCAAAGTGCACTTGTGTTTATGACCTAGTTCTTGAAGTAGGTTTGATATCCACTCGAGTTGACCAACGGTAAATTGGAGTGCTATCATTGTTCTTACTACTGTACACTCAAGGCCCTGTGTATCCAGTAGCTGTCACAGTCCCTCGTAATCTGTAGTCTACGCTCTGCACCAAAATCTCTGTACCAAAAGGTCTGTACTAAAATTTCTGTACCAAAAGGTCTGTACCAAAATCTCTGTACCAAAAGGTCTGTACTAAAATTTCTGTACCAAAAGGTCTGTACCAAAAGGTCTGTACTAAAATTTCTGTACCAAAAGGTCTGTACTAAAATTTCTGTACCAAAAGGTCTCTACTAAAATTTCTGTACCAAAAGGTCTGTACTAAAAGGTCTGTACCAAAATCTCTGTACCAAAATTTCTGTACCAAAAGGTCTCTACCAAAAGCTCTGTACCAAAAGCTCTATACTCACATTATGTACTCCCGAAAGCTGTATTCTAGACTCTAGTTGACCCTATTCTGGTCACTCTACACACGATACCATACCAAAAATGGCATAAAACCCACTTAAAATACCTACATACTAGCAGTGTTAAGCTACTAATTAGTCTACTGTGATCTAGTGATATATGGCTGGTACTACTGTAACACTAAATGGTAAGCGGACCACTCCACAAAATACAGTAGTTTTTCCTCTGGGTCAGACAACGTCCACTTCCATAAAGATTTGCCTCCCTTTGTCATTTTCAGCTGGTCTTTCGAGTCCATGCAGTAGTCCATCAGAATATCTAGAAAACAGTAGATACCTAGAAGATAGTGACTGGTCAGAAGATAGTGACTGGTCAGAAGATAGTGACTGGTCAGAATACTCAGATGACAGATGATCAGACTCAAGAACTTGGCTATTTTTTCTGGAGAGATCACTTATACGAGCTTATATCCATTTCCAATACTGGCTAGAGCTCCAGATCTCAGGCTAACTCCAGCATTTGGTCACTTGAACACCTGCCCGTTGTTCCCGTTTTTTTTTTTTTTCATTACTGATCCCCTGATACCGAACTTAAGAAAGAGTTGACCCTAAGGCTCGGCAAAAGAAATCAGAATTCCTCCAAGCGTCGGATATAAGCTACATAGGTCCTACTTTCCACCAGATATAAGCTACATAGGTTCTACTTTTCACCAGATATAAGCTACATAGACCCTACTTTCAACCGAATATAAGCTACATAGGTTCTACCTCCCACCATTGGAGCAATTTTTAGCCCGTCGTTTAAACGAGTTGATCGTGGGGGATTGTGAGTTTCATTTTGGCACATTCTACTTGGTTCAGATGGCAGAAGGGCATAGCAATGGTTTGGCCGCCCTTGAACAGATAAGAATTTTACCTAAACACCTCAAGGTTGTCTGGGTATCGATACCTTCTAGTTTTTCATTATACATTGAAAAATTCCATGCAAAATTCCATGCAAAATTCCATGCGCGTATTGAGTAAGAAGTGTTTAAGTCGTAGTATTATTGCAAAGCAAAAAAGAAGCTTGAAAAGGTTATAATTGTTAATTTTCTTGGAATCTGGAGACGTGTATCACAGGAATATACTGGGAGAACTTTAATATGTCAGTCATCAGAGAAATAGACAAGTAGCTAACCAGTAATGAGGTAATTAGTGATGAATGAAATCAGTAATCATGAATTAAAGAGTAGCTATCAAAAAAGATAATTTTACTCAATTGAACTAATCTCATTCTCTTCAACTCTTTTCTGTATAGAAGAGTATACAAGAGTAGTGTAAAGTCTAATGAGTATAATCAGTGTTCATTCCAGACGTTTGGAGTGGGACTTGACCAAAACTTCCTTGACGATGATTACGTGTGTTAAATTATATTTTTATTTGAAGCAATTACATGTTGTGTTTTTTTTTGTTTTTTTTTTTTTTTCGTTTGATGTGGAGAAGAAAATCTGGAGAAGATTTGAGAAGATCTAGACCGTGATCCGGAACTGTTTGAAGGTGTTTTTGGCCTAGAGCAAGATCTTGTCGTACAATCCACTCTCCCCTTAACTACCCATTACTTTTCTACTCCACTATATCCTCCACTCCCAATTATCATTCTCCATTTCTCCCCTTACTATCTTTTACTCTCTTTACCTCCTTTCAGCTCTTCTAGAGTCCACTTCCCATTTTCTCCTATACAGTCATATACATAGTTTAGTCTGTTTGGGCCAAGTTCTCGAGAATCTTCTCGTAGCGGCCATTGGTAGCATTGTTGGCACGCACCAAGAGCTTCTCGGCCTCCTGGTAGGTTTTCTCCTGGATTTCACTGTCGAGATCGTAGGTGTTTCCCAAAGAAATCATGGCCTCGGCCACAGCAGCCCACGAGTCGGGTTCCTCTTCGTCCTGCGCTACTTTGAGGTACTCTAATGCGGTCTGAAGCAACTTCTGAGTGGCTGCACGGGCCTCCTCCAAGACCATGCCGTTCAACGACTTCTTGTCTTTTTCAAAGTACGCCAACGTGGTGAAGATGTTGGAGGGCGCCTCGGCCTCCATGAGGTACAGCTGGCCAAGCCGCTTGCTGAGCTCCCGACGAAGAACAAGGTCGGGGTCACGTGATGCACTGCTTCCACCATTTCCATTTTCGGCCCCCGATTTCTCGATCTTCCGGTTCAAGTTCTCCAAGAACCGCACCGTGTGGTCCCGCCACCATACGTTGTACTTGTCGGTCTGCACAATGGCGTAGAGCGGATGCGAGGAATTGAGCACCACCTCCTCTTCTTCTTCTTCTTCTTCTTCATCTTCTCCTTCTTCGTCTTCGTCATCTTCATCTTCTCCTTCTCCTTCACCGTCGGCCTGTCCTGCATGCAGCTTCTCCCGGCCAAAGTTATCCACCATATCCAATAAGTCATCGAGAGCCTGCAAAAAATCGGAGTTTTCAAGACTAAAGTATTCGTATGCCTCCAGAAGCTCGGCCTCTTTTTCTGCCTCCTCCCACACCGAAAGACACTCGTCTAGCAGCAGGGCCGGGTCCTTGGTGTGCAGGTTTTTGCGACTGTCTAAAGTCATGGCACTCACCTCCATGAGTGGAATGCGGTTAATGAGAATTCTGGCCTGCGCAAACATCAACGCCACGGATTTGGGATACTTTTCGAATCCCGTGTTGATGCGTTCCTGCGCCTCCTTAAAGAATTCCAGCACTTTCTGTGGCTCTTCCGTGTGGAAAAATCCGAGCATGGATAACGCAAGCCCATAAATTCCATAAAACTCTCCACTAAGCACAATCACCTCCTCTTCTTCTGCTCCTCCCTCTTCTTCTCTTCCTTCAACTTCTTTGGCCTTGGACTCTTCACCATCCTTTTTAGTGTCTTTTTCAGTGTTCTCCTTGTCTTTGGTCACCCCATTTTCTCCCCTGTGTGCTTTCCGGAGAATCCGGTCACACTCGTGAATGATCCCGTTAAGCATCAACTCAGAACGTTCGGAGGAGTCGATAAAATTGCGCCAAAGTGCCTTAAGTTGCGCTATGGCATCGTTGGCAGCCACCTCCTCGCCCAACTCGACGGTGAGTTGATCGGCCGGCACATCAGTGTCTACAGATCCCTTTTGCTTCTTTGCACGTGCCGCTTGGCCTAGTCCGAGCGATCTCTTGGGAGCCATTTTGGGGTATGGAAATGAAGCAAAGATGGAATCTCATCGTCGTCGCAATCACGTGGTGCCTGTGTGCACTCCGGCTGTAGTAACGGCCCATTTCGCAGTCAATGCTCTTCCATGGTCCGGGCCTGCAGGTAGCCCAAGAAAGCCTTTGGTGAGGCGTAGGGGCTTGTACCAGGAGTGTGGGAGACACAAAGTTGTAGAGGTGGAAATAATGGAGGGCTTTTAAATTATTTGACTGATTGCTGAAAAATTTAGACAGTCTGGAGGGCGCCTGGATGCTCTGAAGTAGGTCGTTCCCGAATCATATTTCTATGTGCACCGCACTACGCCCTGGTTAGAAGCCCGGTTCATCCTGCTTTCCATCATACAGCAAAAAAAACTACCCTTACTATCCACACCCACCTGCATATTTCCCTCTAAATCCTCCTATTGTGTTGTATTTCCATCTAAATTATTACTATTGCACACTCTACTTTTTGCCACCTCTGTACACCTTATTATCTTGGTACGCCTTGCCTTGTGGCTAGTGAGTGACGCACTAGCGCCTAAATCCTATTTAGGTAGTGGCTGGTGAGATCCTGATACCCTACACTACTGCTTAAACCCCCAACAGACATGTTTTCATTTTCAGTTTTTTTCGATAAAAAACTGTATGATTTTTAGAGCCCTATGGTATGAAAAAATCCCGGTCAAAATGCCCAATTGGGTAAACGGACGAGGTGTCTGCATGGGTGAGTATTTCTCTGAATTTTTTTCTGTTTTCTCTGTTTTTCCCGTTTTTTTCCAACAATTCAGTCCGTCCAATTCCATGTATTATTATTTTTTCTCTTTCCCAATTGTTCTATACTTTCCGTTAATTTTCTTACTTTCGTTAATTTTCTTACTTTCGTTAATTTTCTTACTTTCGTTATTTTTCTTACTTTCGTTATTTTTCTTCCCCTTTTTTTTTTTTTTTTTTTTTTTTATTTTTTTTTTTTTCTTTTTTTTTTTTTCTTTCCTTATTTTTTTTCCCCTTTTTTTTTTTTTTTTTGATTTACATTATCTTAGCTTCTTTTACTTTCCATATTTTTTCCGTTATTTCTCCGATTTTTATTGCTCGTGTGTATCCTTTTAACTTCACTAAACATACCCTACACATTGACGTAGAGTAAAAGTAAACGGGACCTAAATTTAGTAGAAAATTCTTGATTTTCTTGAAATTCTTAAAATTCCTAAAGCACGAAAATATCAAAGCACTGTATCAGGTCTAGCCATATTTTGGACTAACTATGGGCTGATCAACCTGCCTGTCGTGAGTCAGTGGGCTGATTAAAGACCAAGACTTGAGCGCGCTGCTAAACATCCGTGCACCACCCCGTCAAAAAAGGTGCTTTTCACTAGGGCCTTTCTTGGTAGCACACAAGTAGACGCCAAGAATTTTATGCTTTTAAGTTCTGAGTACTTCAATGAAGCCTTCTTTTATTTTTTTGCCTCTCTTCTTTTTTTCTTTGTTCTTTTTTTTCTTTTTTCTTGGTTTAAGTGTATGTTCTAGGGCTGGAACCATTCTCTTCCGACCGCGCGTTCCATACCGAGGTCCTACTGACTAGTCCTTGACCAGTCCTTAATATCACGTGCTGCGATGGCCTTCTTCTTTTGGTATAGGAATGACTATGTGTATCCTGTACAGAACCATAATTCTGATCAGCTAGATACTGCCTTCTCTCTTCTATTCTATATACTACCATCTACTGTTTGCAGCCGCGACCCAGATATAACCATAAGCCAGTCAGCCATATGCATAAGCCATACTAAGGTAAGTATTATTCGGCTTAGTATTTAGAAACGAGTTCAAAGACTACTCTAGTTTTTTCTACTTTTCTCTAGTTACTCTAGTTACTCTAGCTACTGTAGTTACTCTAGTTAGTCTAGTTACTCTAGTTACTGTAGTTACTCTAGTTACTCTAGTTACTCTAGCTACTCTAGCTACTCTAGCTACTCTAGCTACTCTAGCTACTCTAGTTACTCTAGTTACTCTAGTAGTATTCTCTGATGACTATAGGCCACTCACCACTAGTATTAGATTCTAGTATAAATCAGGTACCCAATAAATTATCTGTAATCTTCGGAGGAATCAGAATTCACAATTCCGCAAGAAAAGAAAACTAAAAATGGTGGTCCGAGTAAGTCGTTTCGGGTAACCGGCTGTCTACCTAACTGGGTATGTGAGCTCCAATACCTCTATTATTGAACCTAAATAGAGTGAGATGTCATCAATTCAGAAGAACGAAACCCTGAGTATACAGTGTTTTTCAAAACGATTCAAACCAGCGCGCCAAAATGGTTCAAACCACATTAGGAAACTTAAACAAACCAATAATTCAAACAGTTACTTTTTTTAATATTTAATAGAAAATCCACATAAACAGTCTATTTCGAATCTTAGATCCTTAGCAATTTTTAAGTCATAAGTACGAAACTTTTTGAATCATTCGTTTGCTTAATTTTGCTAGTGTTGTTAGACCCACCATGGGTAGACACACTACCCATAGAGGTATTGTTCGAGCCTACGAATGCCAATGACTCGTCCAAGGCACCATACCCCGTGACTTGGACTCGTCCATTCACCTTACCTCGTGACATGGCGTTTAACCACCATGCTCCACTTCTCTGGTACTCACAGGTTAGCTATATAAGTACTGGGATTCCCACGTACTGGGAGTCCATCAATGAATGAACACACAAAACAGAGTACTGGACGTAACCAGAATCTAACAAGTGTGGTTTGAAAAGTTAAGTCGCGCTGGTTTGAATAGTTTTGAAAATCAGTGTATACATTTTTTTATATTTCAAAGAGATGGATTATTTGATTTAATCGAGACTAACAAGCCTTACGCTGTTTTCTGAATTTCACTGTAGCTCTATTGTTGTTTCTGGAAAGTTCTCCAATCCACATATTGAAGTCTCGATAAAAGAGGAAAAGGGGCAAAGGATGGGTCTTGGCATTATTGAAGTGGATTTGAAAGCCCAAAACCTCTAGAATATTGGTGGTTTGGCCAATTTCTTGGTTCCAGATTTGGATAAGAGCATCACATTGTCTGAGAAAACATCCAGGTCTTCCATTTGGAGAACGACCGAAACGCCTAAAAAGACTCTTTGAGCTTTATATAAGCCTATCCTCTGTTATCCCCCTGTCCCAGTCAAGAAGTCACATTTGTATAAGTGTCAAGCACCTTCCTACCTACATAGTTGAACCAATCAATACTATCTTGAGACATGAAGTATTTTCATAGCTCTCGTCTAGTTTCAGTAAAATGCTCAGCTCAAAAGCACTCTAGAGTTAGTCAAGAAATTAAAAACACTTTGATGCTTTCAAGCTGTATTCATCATTTCATTCGGGAATTTGGTAAGACAGTATTTGGTAAGTCTGTGTTTGATAAGTCTGTGTTTGATAAGTCTGTGTTTGATAAGTCTGTGTTTGATTAGTCTGTGTTTGATAATTCTGTGCTAATTCAGCCAGTAAGATCAATACGTTATATAATACATAGTAATATTACACCTACTGGTATATGAAATACTGGGAAGGACAGTGTTAGTGTGTAAAATATTACACCATAGTAGGATGGTAGAGGTGTGCGTTAAACAGTAATAATAAGTCAGCATTTAGGAAGAAGTTGTAGCATCAGATTATCCATCGGATGGACTTATCGGCCATAAAAACTATTCACATTCTTAAAACTGTCACTATTCACCCATTTTTCTTCCTAATATTTGCTTGAAAAGAGGGAAGCATTGCCAATAGTGAAGGTAAACTAATATATACTAGCGGACTGGAAACAGTATTTCAAATTCTCCCAAAAGTAGTTATTAATCAGAGTAGTCGATTAATAAGGTAATAGTATAGATATATCAACTAGAGTACTGTATATAAGGGTAAGATAACTAGTGAATAGCAAAGTAAAGCCTGCATACTGTGCTCCAGGCTCAGTTTCTACTATAGTGAAAGTGAATAGTCTACTATTAATTAAGAAGTATTTTCGTAGAGAAAGTTGGAGTAGATTTGATGATTTGTAATCGGACTGCTGATTGCGGTAAAGATCACGTGCACTTCTCTTCCCATCTCTCCATGCACCTGCATGCACCGGCACGCTCACGGCACGTGCTCTGGCACCATGCATCATACTAATACCCCAGCTCTCGTCTGTTTCACCCGCCGGCATGAATTTACTAGCGTCTCTCAGTTGCAAAGACGAGATCCACCTCATTATTGGCAGCCATGCACCCGCCACGTGGCTCCGCATCAAGACGAGTCTCCTGTGTGGCGCATCTCCCATCTTGGTTCTTGATGCACCTCTAGACCTGCTACCGCTTGCGGTTCAAGACCAGATATCGAACAAAGAGGTTGTATGGGTGCAGGAACACTATACACCCGAACTCTTGACGTCTTTGGGCAGGAAAGACGTTGATTTTGTGGTGGACCGAGTGTTTGTTACGGTGGAAATAGCACAATCTGCACTCCGATCGCAAATCAGCTCACAGTGTCGCCGCCTCCGAATCCCTGTCAACGTATCTGATTCTCCCGATTTGTGCACCTTCACGTTACTCTCGACACATACCGATGGGCTGTTTCAAATGGGCGTGACTACTTCTGGAAAAGGTTGCAAGTTGGCCAGCCGCATCCGGCGTGAATTGGTAGCCGCACTACCCGCCAATATCGGCGCCGTTTGTGACCATATTGGGGCTCTTCGCAAGGAGCTCCAGGCATGTGGTAGCTCTGTTGGAGATCATGACGACGATGCTATTAATGGTAGTGCACTCAACAAATTGGTGCATGAATTCGACATGTCTGAGGCTGACCATGTAGCCCAACGGGCCAAATTTTTATCTCAGGTGGTGGAATATTACCCGCTTTCCAAATTGGCGGATGTGAGTATAGAGACGCTTTCGGCCGAGTACAAGACACAATATATTGCCGAAAACGGTCAAATGGGTGCAAAAAACGGCGAAAACGGCCAAAAATCGACACCCCCACGAAAAGGAACCATTTCTCTCGTCGGATCGGGTCCTGGTGCTGTTTCCATGCTTACACTTGGAGCTCTCCAGGAAATTTTATCAGCAGACTTGGTTTTGGCAGATAAACTTGTGCCTCAGCAAGTATTAGAGCTCATTCCGCAAAAACGCACCAAACTTTTCATAGCACGCAAATTCCCAGGAAACGCTGAAAAAGCCCAGGAAGAGCTTCTTAGTTTGGGGCTCCAGGCATTGCAAAATGGAGAAAAAGTGGTCCGGTTGAAGCAAGGAGACCCGTACATTTTTGGGCGCGGCGGAGAGGAACATCTTTATTTCACTGCGCATGGATTTGCACCCAAAGTGATCCCCGGAATCACCTCTGCCCTTGCAGCACCCGTCTATTCCAGCATTCCAGCTACGCATAGAGAGGTGGCAGACCAGGTGCTTATATGCACGGGCACTGGACGTCGGGGAGCGCTTCCTAACTTGCCAGATTTCGTGGGGTCTCGCACAACGGTGTTCTTGATGGCTCTACACAGGATCGTGGAGCTTATCCCCCACTTGGTGCTGGAAAAGAAGTGGCCGGCGGATTTACCGGTAGCTATAGTGGAGCGTGCGTCGTGCCCCGACCAAAGGGTGATTCGGACCACTTTATCCAAGGCTCCGGATGCGGTAGAAGCTCTTGGGTCCAGACCTCCGGGACTTTTTATAGCCGGCTATGCATGTGAAGTTTTATGTCCTGCTGTGGCATCAAAAGAGGCTTGGGTCGTGGAGGAGGGGCACATGAACCCGGAAATCTCCGGCGTATTGGACAGGATCACCACCGGCCACTACTAGCATACTCATGGATTATAGACTCAGATAAACTGATGCAGGTTTTTCATTCATAGATTATAGACTTATATATATGTTTCTCCTTGCTTTTATTATCAGTGAGAATATCAATTGCCTTATTTATAATTCTTCGGGACGAAAAAAGGGAATGTTTGATGTAATATTTTACTATGTACTGCATATAGTGTCATATGTACACTTTTTGATCCGAAATAGCTATGGTTAAAAAACATTGTAAATTAAGTTATAATTGTTGAGCATGGGATATGTCTTGAACCGTATGTGCAGGGAGGTGTCCACAGTAGAATTGGATAAAGGGACAAGTTTCATAAGGTTCAGGGGAATGTTTATGTGCAGACTGAGATAATAAAACTGGGTCTAGGCGTCAGGAGTTGTTAGGTTTGGCCTCAGAAAAGGGATTAATAAGCTCGGTACATGGCCAAGAAATCCAAGGAATCCAAAGTATAAATAGAGGGGATGGATATATAGACCAGAAGACGGATTTCCTAGTCTCAATTAGTCTCACGGTTAAGCATAGGAGAGATAAGAATTGATACTACTGTTCCAGATTTAGTGGAATTCTTAAAGAGGAATAAGGTAGCCGTGCCAGTCTATGCGAATGTTTATGGTAACCTGCAACAATAGTAGCACTGAACTCGGCACTTTAGCATTATTAAAATCCTTGTAGTTCCACTTGAGCAGGTCTAATAGTACAACTTCATTGCACTCATGCACCATAAATCTGGATCACATGACTTTTGCTTTAATATACAGTCTTTGATTTGCTCTCTTTCAATATACTGTATTTTTCAGCCACTAAAATTACACCAGATTCAACGGTTTTGTTCTAAGATATCACACAGAATATACAGTCTACCTTCAATGGCCACTCACTTATATTGTAGTGATGTGATAAAATGTATACCTTTTGTATATTATATACCATGAATACTTTACTAGGTTATTCTCGATTACTTGTGGCTCCACAACACACTGTATAGTAGTGTATAGAGGTAATGTGTAAGATCCAATATTCCATGGGTATGAACTACACTCGCCAAAAAATATTTTTAATCATCACTCCCAATCTCAAGCTCTAGCGGTATAGTAGCAATGGTATTATAGTATAGTATAGTTTAGGTTTAGGTATGATGCCTTAACAACTGATAGATCAGTCCGCACGTGGATTCACCTTAGCCTGCACACGAGCATGTAAGATGTAACAAAATGTAATAAATCAATCCTGCATAAATTTTGGGGGTTTATAATCACAAAATGTATTAGAAAACTCATGTATGAGTCAATATATCGAGTCATGTTTAGCGTAGTAGATGGCTACTCTGGACGCAACTTTGCACCCACCTGCATCCGCGCACATTGATTGCGCACCCCGATCAACTCGCTTCAAACAACCAACTCCATCAACACCAACTTCTTTACTCCTCATGTTCAACGCATTCAAAAAAAACTTTTGCCGAGCCCCAATTGGTCGGCGCACACTTTCACAGTCGCCTTATGCATTCGTATTTGACATTGACGGCGTTCTTATGCGCGGGTCCAACCCGATTCCACAGGCCCATGAAGCATTGAAACTTCTAAAACAGGAAAACGTGCCTTTTATTTTGCTCACAAACGGTGGCGGAGTAACGGAGAAGTCACGCGTGGAGTTTCTTTCGGAAAAGATTCAAACTGAGATATCTCCACTCCAGATCGTGCAGAGTCATACGCCCATGAGAGCCTGGGCTCAAGAGGGAAGGTATAAGCGGGTGCTAGTGGTTGGCGGAGAAAAGGATTATGCACGCCAGGCAGCTCTTGAATATGGCTATGAAAATGTCATCATTCCCATGGATATTGTGCGCCAAAACCCGGCCATAGCACCGCACCACCGCTATACGACTGCCGAAATGGCCCAGTTTGGCCGTGACGTCGACCTTTCCCAGTCTATAGATGCTGTCCTTGTCTTTAACGACCCTCGTGACTTGGGGACCGATATTCAGGTCATCAGTGATTTGTTAAACCTGGAAAATGGTATCGTGGGAACTAAGCGTTCTGCGCACGGCGCTAAGCCTGCAGTCCCTCTTGTTTTCAGCAACGACGACTATCTCTGGGCCAACGACTACAACTTGCCCCGATTTGGTCAAGGTGCCGTACGTCTCATGCTCGAAACCTTGTATGCGAAAACCAATGAACTTTCTGCGGGGGAATCGTTACAACTGACCATATTGGGCAAGCCCTTTCGCATCCTGCATGACTATGCCCACTGGGTGCTTATAGAGTGGAACAAGATCATGCACGGGCACGAGCCCCATGGGTTCAGGCCACCGGTGGGGGTCACCCCGGAGAAGTCCCCGTTCCAGAAAATCTACATGGTCGGAGATAATCCCGAATCGGATATCCACGGCGCCATAGCGAACGGCTGGGAGTCCATTCTCTTACGTACAGGAGTTTATAGAGATGCCGACTGGGAAACCACAAAGTACAGGCCCTCTGTGGGCGTGTTTGATAACGTGCTCGACTCTGTGCAAGAGGTGGTGGAGAACTGGAGACGGAACAAGTGATGGAACTGTATACAACACCCAAAATCTTATGAAATAAATTGCTCTAGATTATTATTTCGAAAAGTCTACATCCATTTTCTCACTATTGCTTCGAATAGCTATTATTTTTCGGGGCCATAATAAACACCCGTACACCATGGTATCTCAGCACAACAAGCACCAACGCTTTACCCATTCACTGGAGGATATTAAAATTCGAAGACTTTCATTTGTTTTAAAGAGCTTACTGAAGGGATGCACAAGTTTGGGGAGATTTAGATGATTGTAGCAGGAGATTTGGACTCCGGCCACTCAATATTCCAGTGATTCGGTCATTTCAAGGTGTATCCCATGGTCTAAAGCCTCCTACTTGTTTCTTAAAACCAAATGTTTTCCTTGTAAGCTAATTTAGTAAGTCCTAATTACCTAATTAAGACAAAATAATAGTGACAATTTATTATCTTTCGTATAATAAGAAAAGGTTCACTTAGTTCATGAGTTCATTCCCCATAAAAATTAGTTTTCAAACATCAATAGTCTTTTTATATCACTATTATGTTATTTTGATGATTTGAAGTCATTCAGTCAGTTTCAAAAAGAGAGCCCTATTGTTATTATATTTGTGTGTACTGCATATAAGAGCAATACCCATGACTTCATTTCTACTAATGCATAGCACACTACAAGTAAGGAGAAGAGTAGAAGATTCTGAATCATATATAGTACTTCCACTGAATGTGTGTGAAGTTGTGGCCGTCAGTGGGTCGGCATAGGATAAAGTATACTATATGCAGTTCATATAAAATATAAGTCTTTAATCTTTTCACAAAATTACACTTTGGGATATTTGGAGTGTTTCGTGCCTTCATAAAATTTTTCGTGATGATATAATGCTTTTGTGATCCAGTCATGAAGGTTTACAGTCATGACATGTGACTAGCATCAAATTTCATGACCCGGATAGACAGTTTCGGGGCTTATTTCCAGTCACGGCCTTTCAACATAAGTTTGTTGACCCCCTCCTAGCAAACCAAACGCCGCCTTTCACATAAATTACTTCCCAAGGACGTATATTTTGGAGGGTGAGCCAAAAAGAAAGGAACAGGTACGTTTAGAATTATTGACACGTGACTTTTTTCTTCAGAATGAGTTCCACTTACTAATCGTTTAATCCTGCCCAAAAATAATGAAAAGAGTTCAAAAAAAGCATATCTTAGCGGGCTTTAATAGAACACGGACATGGACATAGGCTCGGAAGCAAGTCACGTGATCAGGTACAATACAATCAGGACACTTATTGGGGTGATAATTTTGCTCCCCAAAAAACAGGCTCATTTTTTTTATAATTCCAAAATCTCCAGCTACAGTTTAGCCTCTGGGGTGTAGGCGTTACAAGGATATAATTTGAAACTACTCATGGTGCATGATATGCAGGCAGAGCATGAACACGTGGGGCAAGAGATAAATTGGGCCTAAGAAAACATTTCCAGCTTGTTGTTACTACCAAAGAAGTCACCTTACGATGCAGGGATGTTCCATGCATTACGTACCTTTGAAAGTCCTGATATTTATTATATAAGACTAGCCTCGCACTCCTACCAAGTATGCAAAGATAACCACCGTCTACTTAGGAATTAGAATGCATATAGAAGAGCAGTTAATATTCAGGTACGTCCATAAACAGATAAACTAGTCAAGACCAGTCATAGGGCTATCTATATATAGTGTACATCAAATGTTAGTGTATACTAAATTACTAGTCATATGTACATCCAGCTGGTATCTTGTATAGTGCTCAAGCTGAAAATACTAACTAAATTATATCCTATATAAGCCTGCAGAGAAGTCTACAGTTCTAGCAGAAATTCCACAGAATTAAAAAAGAAGAAGTGGAGAAGTCTACAATGAGCAGATTCAAGTTCAGTGTGCGAAACCGTGCATTGGTACATTTATTAGTGTATCTATGGATATTAGATTGGACGGACAAAACTCTATACTGAAATATCGGAACGATTTCCCTTTTGGTCTTACTGGATCTTTAAAAAAACTAAAGGGTCTAAAACTCTAAATCTGGGGTAACTGCAGGTACTGCGTTTCTAAAGCACTAGTCCTAAGTGCTGGTCTAGTACTGGTATAATTCTAGTCTAACTTAGTCTACGTACTAAGAATCAGTCGACCTAAAGTGCTGGTCTTGTTAAGTATGATTCCTGGTGATCAACTTCAATTCTAAGTTTTGAGTACTCAGTACAGGTACCAGAATGGTGGGACTAAAGCTGACTTACAGATCTGTTGACACTTTATTCTATTAAAACCGATTATTCTAGTGTTTCAACTCCGACTCAAACGACTCCTCCTGTTGAGTCTGGTAGCGGTCGGCGCCGAGTTTGGTGGAGTCAATCTCGCCATGGTACTTCTCGCAAATCTCCTCCAAGGTCATTCTCTTGGTCTCAGGAATCAACAAAGACGTGAAGATTCCCAACAACATGAAGAGGGCAAAGATCTCCATCACATGTGGCAAGAAACAAGAGTTCTTTGTTTTGCAACCGTGGTTGATCAACGTACCAATGCAAGTTTGGGCCACGATGGCTCCCACCTTTCCGAGGGCTGCAGATAAACCATGCGCCGTGGATCTGTATCTAGTAGGGAAGATTTCGCCAGGGATAATGAATGTGGTGGTGTTGGGGCCGAAGTTCTGGAAAAATTGAGCCAACACGTACAAGGCCAACTTTCCGTGGTCCGAGATCTTGTGGTAGGCGAAACCCAAAATGACAAAAAGAATCGTGAGGATAACAAAGCCTCCCACCTGGATAGGCTTTCTGCCCACAGTATCGATGGTAAGAGCAGTGACCCAGTATCCTGGCAACGAACCTGCACAGATGAGAATCAAGTTACCCACTGCAGTGTTGTACAAGGACTTGTAGACGTTTTTGGATGAGGCGTAACCGATGGTTTGCAAGATCACAGCGGAGTTCAAACCCAAACCGTAGTAGGCCACATCCAAGAAGAACCAGGAACCAGCCGTACCAATCAAAATCTTACCGTATCTCCATTGACCGAAATGGCGCCAGAAGTCCTTGAAAGAAGCCTTAGGAGGAGCAATATCTTCAGCATGAACATCAATGGCAGCCTCAGCATCAGCCTGTTTCTCTAAAACATCGTGTTCTTGGATATCTAAAGAGTAACGAGGAGACTCAGCAATGGTCAAACGGTAGTAGAGCGCAATGGAGCCTGGAACACATCCGAAACCAACCAAGATTCTCCACATCTGGTCACATGCCTTGATACAGTCACCAACACACTCCTTAGAAGAGTTGGCGCCCACCAAGTCGGACTTGTAAGCAGAAACAACCACAAGGGCCACAAGTCCAGCAAACAACTGGCCCAAACCTTGGTTAGAGAACACTGCAGCCATAATAGCACCTCTCCACTTGGTAGTAGAGAATTCGGAAGAAATAATAGACGACAAGGGGTAGTCACCTCCAATACCAATACCCATAACAATTCTCAAGGTACAGAAAATGGCAGTGAAGTTGATGGCAGGCGACTCTCCCAAGGTACACTGGAAAATAGTAGCAGCGATCATGATAATCAACTCCAACCCGTAAATCTTCTTACGGCCAACAAGGTCGGCCATGAAACCAAAACCAACTTGGCCAATCACCGTACCCACGGATGTGGACACCTTGATCAAGGTCTGTGTAGAGTCAGGGATTTTACCACCCCAGAAGGCATGGGCCAACATGGCAGAGCCCAAGTTGATGGCGAAAATATCGTACGAGTCGGTCATGAAACCCACACCAGCGATCAAAATCATCTTGGCCTGGGTCCAGCCAAAGCCCTCATTATCGATTTCTTCCAAGGCCAATCTCCGACGCTCCAAGGGATCCTCAATGTGGGCGAATTTGCCAAGGTAGTCTTTGAAGGCGGTCTTGCCGCCGGCGGAGCTCACCGCATGGGAATGTTCGATTTCTGACATGATCTGCACTTTCAAAACATTATGGTCGGGGGAGGGGTGTGGGTTTTATAGGGTTTGGGAAATTGCTGCGATTAATTTCTGCGCCTATTCATTAATTAGCTGCACGCGCCGTTGGCTGCATCGTATCGCATTCACGCGGCGTGGGTGCGCGGAGCCAATTAGTCTGCCTGCAGGCGCAATTTATTTCCGAATTTTGTCCACTCCCATTGATGGTCACCCGCTCGGAGGAAGCTGCCTAAAAGGTAGTAACGTAATATTGCGCTTTCATCTTGGGGCAAGTGGGGGTGTCCTGTACGGCCTCGAGGTGTAAGGCGGAGTTAATGCGTCCTTAAGAAAATTTAGCACTGGTGCAGACCTGTACACCGCACATGAGGCCACATGGGCGCGGCGCTGGGGAAATTGCACCACGGGTCTGGTGTACAGGTGTCCTTCGGAACGTTCCGAGGATAGTTGGACACCAGACTAAATTAGGTAACAAAAATACCCATCTTCATTCCAGAAATGTTTTTGGCTGATGCAGTTGAAGCGACCCATTGTGTCTACCCCATCGCCAAGCGAATTGTGTCATTGTTGACAGTGCCAAGAGAATGCGATAGAGTAGTGTGACCACTTACTCCAAGTGCGAAATTAGTCCACGTGGGTGCAAAACAAGACTGCGCATAATGAGAATGGGGAATGATAAGGTCAAAACCACGTTTTATGGGCGCGGCACGGCCCTTTGGTCTTCCTGTTCATTTGAAAATCCTTGGTGTCCTGCATGTGTCACAACCAGCATAAATTAGCCCTTCGCTATTTTGGCCCTTGACATTTAGTCCTTCCCTCGTGGTGAATTGGGAAAGACGTCGTCCGAGGGTTGTATTGTCTTTCTGTGCAGGTCGGCATTGTAAGCGAATCTCTCAAGAACAACGCACACTTTTCTAATACCTTCCATAGTATCTTTTATTTACACTCTATAAACTTTTACAAACATGTTACGCCCTTAAATCTCTTTACACATCTTTATACCTCTTTGACCTCTTTAGGGGTGTACGGGTTTGTCGTTCACCGTTTTATACTTTTACCATCATAAGCCGTACACCTTCGTACACCACTCTATAAACTCGATAGACCCTTTATATAGCCTCTCTATACAATTGTTGTGTATGCCTACAAGCAGATGTACCCTCCTAATTAAAGTAGTGAAATGTGAGCGCATGTTTTTTTTAATATACAGGATTGACGTGCTGATGAAACGTAATAGTTAATTAGTCAATGGCCTTGGGACTCAGTTTATCACGTGTGGATACATTTGGTGTTAGTCGAATTTTGAAGTGGTTTTCCTGTGTATAGTCCTTATATGCTTCTTCTTGGCGTCGGAAGTTGTGGAGTGGAAGACTGTCGTTTCTTGAGAATGTAAAAAATATGACCTAAGATTTTCTGGCCGTATTGAGTATGTTTTGTTTTTTTCTCATTTTTGAGAGTGATTTTGAAAAACATTACATAACTATAAACTCCATGAAAAATCGAATTCCCTTTCTATACGTAATTCGACTGAACCTTTGTATTTCAAAGTGACTGAAAAAAACACATCTTTTTTTTTTGAGGGGAATCCACGATTTTTGGTCAGTACATTATGCTTGGAAATAGACTATGCATGTGTGGAACTGCATACAACGCTTTGTTATGCCAATTCTACTATACTTTACACCAGCGCTGGATTACTATACATGTCATTAAATCTAGCAGTAGTTCTGTCGGTAGTGGTCGTATCAAAATCCAAAAACAGCCACCAAACTTCTATTTCTGTTCCGAGTGTTATTATTTACCTTGTACTACATACAGTATACTGCCATACTAATCTTCGACTGTGGTAAACTCACTTTAGGTCTATTTTCAAGTTACAAAAACTATAGAAACTATAGGCTACAACACTGCGCTACTCTATTACCATACTCCTCTACTACTATATATTCTGAATCAGGCAATTCTTTTGGGGTTTGGAGTGAAGAAGAGCTGGAAGGTCTGTATGTCGAGATCAGATTCTTTTGGTCGTTTCAAATGCGTTTGTATGTGAAGTTTCGGGAAAAAGATTTAATTTGGTCACTATGACTCTCTAATGGTGTCCATACTACTCTACTACTCTAATTATATTCTCTATATTACTGTAAATTTGGTACTAATTATTTGAAGACTACTGACTGTATTACACTACAGTATATGGATCTATAGTACTACACCTTACTGCAATGAACTACCCAATAGCTATAGTTCTAAACTACCACCCACTGTATTACTGTACTTTTCTACTACTGTACTTTTCTACTACTGTACTACTTCATGAGTATAAACCTCTTTCTTTGACTATACAGCTATACCACTAAACCATTGAACTACAGACTACTGATTTGCTATACTACCATATCATTGTACTGCTGAATGACTATTTTTGGCTACTCTATTACTCTATTACTCTATTAATCTAGGTAACCTGGGTTGCTACAGTAATGCACTGTAGCTTATTCTTGCACTGTGCCAGTCACTTGTACCAGCAGAACATAAGTAAACAAGAGTTACAGTGGTGTTCCAAATTTTGCATCAAATAAATTATGTATTTAGCGACTATATATACTCACGTCATTGTTCAATGGGATAGGCAGAAGACAATCAGGAAGCAAAAACAGTGAAGATGGTGAAGCAAGACGTGAAGAGCAGATTTGGTTGGCTATCGCTTGAGAAGAAGAACTTGTTCTCTCAATTGGCTGAGTTCTCGCTCCTGGCTCTTGATCTTCAAGTCCTTCTCGTTGCTGTCCTGGTACAAGAACTCCATCTTGCTCTTGTACTGGCTTACCATGTTCTGGTAGTTGAAGTTCTCATCGTTGTACTTCTTCAACTGGCTGGCCTTACTCTCGTTGTCGAACTCCAAGCTCATCAACTGCTTCTTTAACTTCTCTTCACGGAGTACTCCGTCGGAAACATCACTTTTTAACGAGTCGATCTCCTCGCCCAACCGTGCCATGTTCTCCTCCAAGTACTTCAACTGCTCGTTGGAGTAGAGCTTGGTTTCAAGGTGCTCCACGCGCTTGCTCAACTCGCCGTTGATGGTCTTCATGCGCTCATTTTCTTGCACAATCACGAGGTTTTCTGTGCGGGCTTCCTTGAACCTTTGGTCGGCGGTTTCCCAGTTTTCCTGTACTTCTTTCACTTCGCTCTTCAACTCCTCTTTTTCTTTTTCGAGGTTGTTGTTGTGCTCCTTGAGAATCAGACACTTTTCTGAGACGTTGGCAAAACTGTCCTTTAAATCCGCAAGCTCGGCAGTCAATTTCTCCTGTGCCGTCTCCAAGTCCCTGTTCTTGGCGCTCACCTTCTCCAAGTTGCGGCCACTCTCCTCGATCAAGTCTCGCAACGATTGGATGGTATTGGCGTTTTTGGCCAACTTGCGCTCCAAAGCACTCTTTTCTCCAGTAAGCACCAACACCTCATTCTTGTGCTCTTCGTTTTCCCGCAGGTACGTTTCGTTTTCGCTTGTAACCTTTTCGTTCTCCTCCATCACCTCCACCTTAATGCGGGCCAATTCCTTGTTCTCGATGGTCAAGCGCTTGTTCTCTCTGATTAATTCCACTTCTTTCTCACGCTTGAACTTCATCTCTGCATTGAGATTCAGGATATCCTCCTTGTACGCCTCCAAGTTCTTTTTCTTGTCGCCGTAGTTGTCTTCCAAGTACCGTATCTTCTTCTCGTACTTGTCTATTCTCTCCTCCAAGGCCTTTTCCACCTTGAGCTTCTCCTTCAACTGCATCTCGCCTTCATCCACTTTTCCACGCAACTCCTTGATGATCATCTGGCTAGCACGTACCTCTTCCTTGATCAACTTCAACTCATTGTGCATGTCTTCTCTTTCCAGGATGGCACGGTGCTCGTGTCTTTTGCTGATAGTCACTGCAGACTCTGCAAGCTCGAGTTTCTCGAAGTATTGGTCACTCCTCTGCTTGTATTTAGCCAACTCCCTGTCCAGCTCCACGAGACGATCGTTCAACAAGGAGTTGTCGACCTTGAACCGTGCCAACTGGTCCTCGTAATCCTTAACACTCGACTTCATTTTCTCCCGCTTGATATTGTACAATTCTTCCTCACTATCGCGCAACAACGACTTTAAGCGGAGAATCTCGCTCTTGGACTTGTTCAACTCCTCACGTGTGGACTTGAGCGTGTGGTTGATGTCACTATATATCTTGGCAAAGTCAGTGGAACCGTTGAGGTTGACGGTATTGTAGCTGCTGCTGCGGGAAAGGCTTCGAGTACTCGAGTTTGCGTCACCGCCACTCATCAAGTTGCCTATCTTGGCCTCGAGCTCATGCACTCTCTTTTCGGATTTCTTGAAAAGCTCCTCGTAGTCCGAGTAACTGTCTATACCTCTGGTGGCTTGGATCTGGTTGAGTTTTTTCTGGAGCTCGATAGCGTACTTCTCTGCCCTCGCAGCATTGGCTTCCTCCAACTCCAATTCGATCTGTAACTTCCTCAAGTCTTCCTGGTGCCTGGAATCGTTCATCTGGCTGATTCTCAGGTCCTCTCCGCAAGCTATAGACCTGCGGGCCTCGGATCTCTTGGAGGGGCTTTGAAAACTGGCGTCCACCTTGGACCGGAGCATGTTGACTTCCTCCGAAAGTTTCTGGTTCTCGAACTTCTCATTGCGCAAGATGGCTGTTTGTTCGCTGAGCTTGTTCTTGATGGCAACGTAATCGTTCATGAGACTGGGGTCATATTGGGGAGGGAGGTTTTCCTTGTCCTCTAATTTGGTTTGGAGACTTTTAATCTCTTCTTTCAAGGCCACGATTTTGTCCGAGTAGTCTGTTTTGGTACGTATGAGATCTGCAGATTCGATCTTCAACCTTTCCAACTCTTGGGATGTGGACTTGTGCTGTTCGATTTCCGCCTTGTGCTTTTCCTTCAACAGGGTGATTTCTGCAAGAAGAGAGGCGTTTCTGTTTCCCTCTTCCTGAAGTTTCTGGGCCAATGAGTCCGTTTGCTCGATCTTCTTATTAAGCTCTTTGATGCTGTTTTCCGAGGAATCGTGCAACTTGGACTTGGCTTCCAACTGCGCCGAAACCTCCTGGACCTTGTTCTCCAAGCTGCGGATAGATTCGTTATACGAGGCCATTTTTTGGTCAAAATCCACGAGTTTTTGGTCTTTTTTTGATAATTCGCTCTCCAACTCGGCAATGCGGGTCGTATACGTGGAGATTTCCTGTTCCAACTTGCTCGAGGCCGCTAACGACTTTTCCACTTCCCGGGCACTGGATGAAGACTTGGCATTGAGTGCAGACACCTCTGCCTCTTTCTTCTCGAGAAGAGTCTTAATCGATGCCAACTGTTGCACGAGCTCCTTGGCCTTGTGTGCTTCCTCGGACAATTTTTGGGAATCCAAGGTCTTAGCATCGATTTCTTTCTGCAATTGGGCAATTCTTTCTCGGTCATTCTCCAAACTTTTCTCACTCTCATGCAACTTCATAAGCATTTCAGACTTATCTTTGGAGAGAGAATCACTAACCTCACGCACTTGCTTCAACTCAAGAAGCGTCAGCTCCAATTTTGCAGCTTTGGAGGCTTCGTCCCGTTTCAAAGTACGCAAGGCCTCGGCGTTTTCTGCCATAGTTGAAGAATGTTTCATGATTTCGTCTTCCAAAACCACCAAACGCTCCTTTAAGGAATTATTCTCGGATTCCAATGCAACCTTGCCATTTTCGGCCTCTTTCAACTTGAGGTTGATCTGTTTTAAGCTCTCGTTCATTTCCTTGGAGTCCAACACTTTCACTGAATCTTCAAGCAAGGGCTTTAAGTGGATGAAGAGATTGAGCCATGGAGAATCTTTTTGAGTCACCATTTGGTCAAGTTTTTGCATGTTCTTGGCAATCACCTGTGAAGACTTCACCTTGAGAATTTCTTTGCTGGTGTTGATTCTTGAGCTTCTTCCACGTAACACGGATTGCAACTTGGTGATCACCACCTTGACTGCAGCATCACGTTTCTCTTCCAAAGAACCCAAAATCCCACTTTTAAAGAAAATCTTGGTGATACCCACTCTGAAAAGTGCCGCATCCAATTTGATATGTCTGAGAATGATCTCACAATTGGACTTGTAGTTTCGGGAAAAAACGTCTTCCAAATCGAGAATCGAGTACCGGTGGTAGAAGTCATCAAATGTCATTTTGTTGGGGTACCCTGCCCTGGTGATTCTAATACCTTCGAGAACACCATTACACCGGAGCTGGTTGAGCACAAGGTCTTTGTCGATGGTGTTGGGGACCTTATCCAAGTTGGGAAGAATACACCGCACAAAGTGTGGTTCGGTGCTGGACAACTGCTTCATTAAGACCGATAACTGCTCCTTATGCTTCTGCGTCACCATCTTCAACTTGCTATTGGTGGAGCTGTTTTCCTCGCTAACAAGGCCGCGGATAAAGGCATTGGACGAGCCTGGAAATAAGCCGAGAATCTGGTCGCTCACAGGGTCCTTATTTTTGGAGAGCCAATCGGTAGTATTATACTCCACCGGCCCAGCATAATGGTTGATGATAAAGCCACTTCTCAACTTGTTGGGCTTGAACTGCTTATGCTTTTCCTTCCCAAAATCGTCGATCAATTTATCCACAAATGACCTATCCGATGATTTGGGCATGATACATTGCTCGTTGAGGTGCTCAAACACTCCCATGGGTTTTCTGGCCTCAATCAAGTCGATAGTTGGCTGCAAATCCAAGCCGAAATCAATGAAGTTCCATTGAATGTCTTCTCTTATGTACTCACTCTGCTCAAGAATAAACGAGTGGTGGTTGAAGAATTGCTGTAATTTCTCATTTGTATAGTTGATGCAGAGTTGCTCGAAGGAGTTGCTTTCAAAGATCTCAAAGCCTGCAATATCTAACACGCCGATATAGGACTGTTCTGCACTATGACTCAAACCCACAAGACTCTGGTTAATGCGATTGATGATGAACTGAAACAACTTTTCGTATAAGTACTTGGAGATGGCGTCGATGGTGGCCTTGACCTCGCGTGCACTCTGCAGTCTCTCCACAAACTCCCTACCGGCCTTGACCTTGGGTTTTAGGAGGCTTTTGGATAACTTCTCCTCGTCCAAGCCTAGCATTTGGGCAATGATTTCGAGTAGGCCATCTTTTTTAAAGCTGGCCTGGTCGGCCTTCCAGGATGTGAACTCTAGGTTCCCTAGTAATAAGACCACGGCAATTCCCAGGAACACCAGCTGTACTTCCACTTCGGAGAAACCCATGATTTTAAACGACTCTTTGAGCAACTCAAGATCTTTGGCATCGTCCACATTGGCAATATCAGGCGTAGACCCATTAAGGTACTTGTACGCGTCGGAGGAGCTTTCCAAATGGTACAACTCCCGGAGATTTGCATCGGTTTCACCTTTGAGCAACTGGTAGAAGATATGGTAGTTGCGCTCCTTGGACTGCTGGTGCAGAACACGGGATTTTTCAAGCAAATAGTAGTCGATGGTCGCTCCCGAGATAAGGCCATGATTATCGAAGAAGATCTTGATGAACTTACCAAAACGGGAAGAGTTGTTATTTTTGATGGTCTTGGCGTTTCCGAAACTCTCCAATATGGGGTTGGCCTTCAAGATCTTGTCGTGGATATTGTCCATGGCCTGCACGCTGGTGTCCTCGGTGGAAATCAGAGACAAGTACTGGATCACCTTTTTTGTGTTTTCCGTCTTTCCTGCTCCACTCTCGCCTGTCACCAAGATCGACTGATTTTTGCCGTTGGCCTTCATGTTGCGGTACGAGTTTTCGGCAATGCTGAAGATATGGGGAGGCATGCGTCCTTCGGAGGAAGCAGAATGAAACTTTTGGAGCTGTTTATTGCCGTAAATGTCCACCTTTTTGTAGGGGTTGATGGCCACCAAAAACAACCCGGAGTACGTGTAGATGCTGTCGTCCAAGTAGCGTAAATAGAGGTTATGGATGACAGAAGGCTCGTTCAAATGCGTAAGTTCGGCCATATCATCACATCGGTCGAACTTGGCGGGGTTACAGCTTTCCACAGCCTTGGAATCGAGCTCTAGTTCGGTTTTTTGCCCTTTTTTGTGCACAATAACGCGGACCTTGGTGCCGTCTTGGCTACTGACCGTGGCTTTGCAAAACACCTCATCTTTGTCGGGCACCCACACCCAATTTTTGGTGTCTTCTTCCGACATGATGTAGGATGTCGGGAGGAATCAAAGTATATGGATCAGTAAATGGGATCAGTATACGGGATCAGTATATGGATCAGTAGATGGGATCAAAATATTGGTATTAAGATGGGAGGACGATTGTTTGGCCTGAAAATGTTGTATTGATAACTGGGAAAATCAAAAAACTGGGTTTTGTATGTGAGACTATGGATCTCTAGAAAGTTCTATGGTAAGGAGTAACCCGTCCGGGGCGGTGTATTTATATGAGGACAGAATTCTGGTATAGTGTTTTTTTGTTACCGTAGTCGCGTCACGTGAGCGTGTTTGCGTTTTCATTTCGTCTGCTGGATCCTGCATATGCGAAGCATATTTTGAGCTATATGCAGGAGTCACTGCATTATCCTAGAATGTCACCAATCTCCAAGTGAAACACCACGATTGTTGAAAAGTTACTACGGGTCTAAATGCTGTTAATTAAGGTTTTTGGGGAAGTCATCGAAAACCATGGTAGGGTTTCTCCAGTAGTGGGTTTTAGAATGTTTGGTTGAATCTATATGCAGTCCCATACTAGTATGCTTTAAAGTATGCTTTACCGATGTACTGGATTTTGAGTTATGCTTTGTTATGCTTAGTTATATGATTAATGGAGCACTCCTTAGGATCTTGATTCGCGAAGGTAGTGCTCAGACCCTGCACTGGTATTCCAAATGCTTTGGACTGGTATTATGTCGAGCACACCGCTGACATTAAGTTTCACATGGCCAAAAAATCCACCATGTTGTTGATTATCGCTTTTCAAATTAACTGCAACGATTGATCTCGCAATTTCAATATGCCATTGATTCTACCGCTGTTTAAACTCGCAATTTCGATGACATGGGCAGCACCCAGTTGGACTCATCGTCCGGATTAGGCGAGTAGCCCGCAAACGTCAGGCCCTCAGAATGTAGAATCGGCGTTGTGTAGTTAGATGAGCCCATATAGGAGAAAATGGACGACTGCGAAGTGGCCAGTGGTGGGGTAACAGGGAACACACTGGGTCTGATGGGTGGAGGAGCAAACAGCCTCTCTTCGTGGTGGATCTGAATGACGATATCAACTGCACGTCTCAATTCGTCTGGGATTTCAGCCATCATATCATCGGAAATGATCGACGCACCGTGGTTCATTATGGTTTGCATAATTTGAGCGTGTTTGTTGGAGAAGTTATGGATCACCGGAGTCACACCCAAACCTTCAAATTTTCTCTGCACCACCTCGGAAAGATCGCTCGTCTGAAGAAGCAAAACAATGACAATTCTCCTCAAAAGGTTCATGACATGGTCGTCACAACCCAGGAGAAACGCACCGTAGACGTTGGGAGCAGTGTTCTCATCGTCACCTGCCTGCAGGTGTTTCTTCTTCATCTCCTCTTGCAAAGGGATATTATTAAGCAAGTTCTTGATGTGGTCTGCTGCCGTGGGTACGTGCAACATCAGGCATGCAATGAGGTTGCTGGCAATGGCCACCAACGAGGCTGGCATGTTCAAAAAGAACCGGTTGTAGAGCGAGAGCTCACAGAAAAACCGACCAACTGCCGTTACGGCAGACACTCGCAGAGACACGGAGTTCGTGTGCATATCACTGGGGCGGTTGTATTTACAAGGCGTGATGTCGGAGGAGACGCCAGCCTCAACGATGGCCAATTGGAGGCACTCCTCAAGCAGTGGGTGACTCAACAGCCACTCCAACGTCGAGAGAATATGCATTTCCATCTGCACGAACATCTCCTCGTCGTAAGCATGGCGACACATGATGGCCAACTCACGTAGCGTAGGAACCCGCAGCTTCTTATCTTCGTACTTGCCTGCTATCCAAAGCGCTGTGCATCCCACCAACTGATAGTGACGCTTGAAAACTATTCTCTTGGCACAGTAGCGGTCAATGATGTTGACACAGAGGAACAATGTGGACGGTTGTAAACGGAACAGGGAGTGAAGCTCGATCAAAAAGTCAAGCAAGTAGGGACGCATGTACCATTGAATCTCTGGCTGTATATCAATCATCTGGGGATTGACCAACAGCTGCGACTCCAACACAGAGAGCCATTGCTTGATGTCCTGGTTGTATTCCGAAGTGAGTTTCTGGTTGGCCTGAGTTTCAAGAACCTCCAACACATAAGGGTAAGCTCTGGGCTTCGGATGAGGTGGACCAAATGGTCTAGACATGGTAGCAAATGACAAGGGGTATGGATATAAAAGCGGGAGGGGTATAAGGACTCAATTGTGGAGAGACAGGAGCGTCACGAGGGCGGGTAGAATTGCAACCTATTTTGCGAGGCAGTAAAGTGGAAACCCCTGGATGGCAAGAATATACAAAGATGCGAATCCCCAAAAAAAGAGACTAACTCGGCTTTCAAGAATGAGCTATTAGTTTTCAGGCATCAAAAGGAAAAGTCTGGCGAAATCAATAAAGGGACAGCCAGCTTATGCAAAACAATGGGAATGACGGAGGATGGGACGAAACAAAAGAATGGATGTACAGCGGAGTGGACCGAGACAAAATATAAACCAGTACAGAAGAGGAAAAAAAGTATGGAAACGTAAAGGGTTTGCAAAAAAAAGGGCCCTGAAACCTAAGAGTTTGGAGGCTGTTTTATAAAGACGGCCCCCCAGCCGCGTCGCGAAAAGAAATATCGAGCTCCAGGAGCGCAGGAGGGCCCGCGCGTGCACACAAGCGCGAGACGATGCGTGAAGATCTCGCAAAGCTCCTAGATTGTTTCCCCGTGATCGCGTGCCATTATTGCAAGGTAGGATAAGGAAATAATAGCGACAATCGAAGGATGGAAAAAATAAACCCCCGAGGATCTCGGGGCGGTGCAAAAGTCAGAATGTTTTAAAATCGGAAGATTTCAAATGCGACGGCTTTGCAAAATGGCAAATTCCCCATATGCTCCCATTTTGGTTTCGCAATGCGTACCCAGATGCCTCGATTACAGCGGAGGGTGCTCCAAACGGGAGGAAGCCACGCATTGAGAGTAAATTTTGCAGTACATTTGCAACGCAACTGCGCAAAGTTTCAGTACGCGAATCAGCAAAGAGTATGGGAATGGAGCTTGGAGTCACGTCATATTTTGATCGGCTATATTGACGGCGAATGCATTCATGCCGGTAAATTGCCTTTTCAGGGTCCCACTTGGACCTATTGATCAAACTTTGGATAATCCCGTGTTTGTGGCTTCCTTTTCGCGTGCTAATCCTTGAACATAATGGACGGCCGAGTGCAGGCGTGTCTCAGTTGGAACCTTCGCGCGAGAAGATGCAAATCGCGTCTCAATGCCGAATAGCGCTTACTCTGTTGAAACGCATGTGCTCATAACGCGCGCCTCTCAAAAGATGGTCTGTTTCGCTCCATTTGACCTAGACTTAATCGCCTTGCAGCATGTCTCCTCCGCGCGATTCTCGAGACCTGGCCACATTTGGCATGCCACAGCTTCAATCCCTACACTGGAGTCCCACATCGTTACTTTTTGGGTTGCAATGGGATTCTGATTGTTTGCTGTTTAAGAACAGGTCAGTGCCAAACTTAGAAACACACCTACTCGGGCTTCCATTGTTGGCGATTTCGCGAGTGACTTGTGCAGGCCGGGGTCTAGACGCTGTGAGCATTCTTTACGAAGGGCCGGGTACCTCCAGGTTGTAACCTGAAGTCTAATGACTGACGGTCCGATTGAACGATGACCCGATGATCTCATGACCCGGTGATGTTGTATTTGACGATCAACAATTTCGGCAAACGATTTTAATCAAATGCTCTCTTTCACTCGCGTTGCTACACCGATGATCTGATTGTTCCCCGATAGCCAATGTACCTCCAAGAAAAATGGTCGAGAGTGCGGATTTACTCGGCATTACAACCAATTTCCTCTTCGAAAAATGTCACATCGGTCTAATCTTTGGCGGGGTAGTCTGTTGTTTGACGTACCCCTCATACTATGCCTACTGGAGTATCATATCCTTTATCATACCTATTACTCTGCTCTTCATCACTCTCTACTATTTACTACCCACTACACGACTAACCACAATAACCATTATCCCATTGTCTACCTCACTGGTCTGCAAGATATTTTGAGATCAATGGGCTCTTGTTGACATGCAGTTCTAACAGTACCCGAATGTTATCTATAGCCATACAGATCAGGATGAGATCAGGATGATTGCGTATAGGCATGCTAAGAAAAACAACATGTACTATATCGCTTATCACTACCACTTTTAACTATCACTACTATTATTTGAATCAAAATTTATTGATTGTTCATGTTCAGAATCGAGGAGAAGCAATTATGAGCTAATCTTAGATATACTACCCTGTACCACACTGTACCACACTGTACCACACTGCACCACACTATACTTCATCAGACCACTTATATTATATCACAGTGTACCACACTATATGACACTATTTGTAAGACTACACTGTACCACTTCATCTAGATGTGTCTCTGAATTGTATTGTTATTGAAGGATTGGCTGTAGAATTCCTCCAGGTCTGGTCCAAAAAGACTAAAAGTTAGAGGGTGTTATTTTAAGCGTATCAACTACACGTGTATGGGATTTTCCATGAACTATTATGTGTGTTGGAATTTGTATTGTATCTACTGTCTATAATTTGTAGTAGTAGAGCAGTAAAATTGATCATAGCAGAGCAGCGGTATAGACAATATACACTGAAAATAGCACCAGACTAGTAGTAGAAAATAATGCAGTCGTATATTTAGTCTGGAGNTTCAAAGGCTATATAAATCACACTGGTTCCTTTTTGTGAGGAACCATCAACGGATAAAGTAGATAACCTAGTACAAAACGTTCAACAAAAATCTAGTAGAGATATAGATAATACTTAGAAATTATAATAGAGATATAGATAATAGAGATATATATAATAGAGATATAGATAATAGAGATATAGATAATACTTAGAAATTATAATAGAGGTATAGATAATGTTAGATTCTGGTTACGCTCCGTACTCTGTTTTGTATGTTTATTCGCCGATGAATTCCTAGTAGGTGGGAATCCGAGTACTTACATAGCCAACTTACTCTGTAGTCTATATTCTATATTGTATTCTAGGCTATAGTGTTCTAGACTATATTGTATCCTAGGCTATACTGTATTCTAGTCTATAGTCTATAGTCTATATTGCATTGTAGTCTAGTACTGGGGGTTATGTTCATTGATGGACTCCCACCTACTGGGAATCCTAGTATTTATATAGCTAACCTGTGAGTACCAGAGAAGTGAAGCCATGTCACGAGGTAAGGTGAAAGGATGGGTCCAAGTCACGGGGTATGACGCCTTGGACAAGTCATTGGCATTCGTAGGCTCGAACAATACCTCAATGGATAGTGTGTTTACCCATTTTCCATGAACTATTATGTGTGTTGGAATGTGTATTGGATCTACTGTCTATGATTTGTAGTAGTAGAGCAGTAAAATTGATCATAGCAGAGCAGCGGTATAGACAATATACACAGAAAATAGCACCAGACTAGTAGTAGAAAATAATGCGGTCGTATATTTAGTCTGGATAATAGCTATGGCACTGATAGCACTGTAGGATAGCTTAGTAAATCCGTCAGTAGTATTATATCAGTAGAAATACAAAAGTATACTATAGTCTACTGGTACGGTGTAGTAGAATATTGTTCATAGTTCTTACTTACTATAGGATAGCAGAACAGAGCTAGCACTAGAAGTATAGTGTAGTAAGTTGGCCAGAATATGTGACGTTAATCACCACTTTATGAATTTTTGGATGATTCAACAAAAACATTCATGCATCATGTCAGACTAGATACGATCAATGGATATTGGGACCTCAAAATGAAGACCGCGGCCGGAACTAGCCAGATCCAGGACCTCGAAAAAATAATACACTATATGATCCCTACTCAGAAAAAAACGTTGTAATTTCTGGAATTTGGAATTTTTAAAATTTCGAAAATACCC
>NKZC01000233.1:0-21392 GCA_002374385.1 Metschnikowia borealis | reverse complement strand
GACTACACCACGTCAATACTGGACTACACCACGTCAATACTGGACTACACCACGTCAATACTGGACTACACCACGTCAATACTGGACTATAGTGAACCATATTCCGCTTCTGTGGTTCATTGGACAGGTCTCGTACAATAGGGCATTTTGAAGCCCATTATAACCGATCCTGTTAGATTTTGGAATACGTCTAATTCTTGGGGTTATGTTCATTTGTTGGGATTCTCAATAAGTGGGAATCCGGGTATTTACAAAGATAATGTGCTTTTTTGGATACCTCTTACAAAGATGATGTGCTTTTTTGGATACCTCTTACAAAGATGATGTGTTTTTTTGGATACCTCTTACAAAGATGACTCGGAGCAGGCTGGCTAGAAATCCTTCAGATAGGACTATTGTTAGGAAAGTGTCATGTGACTCTGTGCATTTTGCATGTTACTTTTTCTTCATAGTTTCCCTATTAGTATTCTACCCTTGTGCTGTTTAGGTCATGTACTACAATACTGTGCTATAGCCGTATGGTTTTATGGCAGTACAGAGGTCGTACAGTCCAGCAGTACATAAGTAGATTACAGCAGTTCGGCTGTATGTTTCAGTAGACTCAATTTATAGTTGATATATACTACAGTAGTATTTTGTAGTGATCTCAGTACAGTTGTACAGTTGTGTATTACAGAATAGTACAGTAGTACAGTACAGTCCAGTACCGTAGTACAGTACAGTCCAGTACAGTTGTACAGTTGTGTATTACAGAATAGTACAGTAGTACAGTACAGTCCAGTACCGTAGTACAGTACTGCCCAGTACAGTTGTACAGTTGTATAGTACAGAATAGTACAGCAGTACAGTATAGTATAGTACAGTAGTACAGTATAGTATAGTACAGTAGTACAGTATGGTTTAGTACAGTAGTACAGTATGGTTTAGTACAGTAGTACAGTGCAGTATAGTACAGTAGTACAGTATAGTATAGTACAGCAGTACAGTGTAGTTTAGTACAGTGTAGTCTAGTACAGTAGTACAGTATAGTATAGTACACTAGTACAGTATAGTATAGTACAGTAGTACAGTGTAGTATAGTACAGCAGTACAGTATAGTTTAGTACAGTAGTACAGTACAGTCCAGTACAGTAGTACAGTCCAGTCTAGTACAGTAGTACAGTCCAGTCTAGTACAGTAGTACAGTCCAGTCTAGTACAGTAGTACAGTATAGTTTAGTACAGCAGTACAGTACAGCCTAGTACAGTTGTACAGTTGTGTATTACAGAATAGTACAGTAGTACAGTACACTATAGTACAGTAGTACAGTATAGTATAGTACAGTAGTACAGTATAGTTTAGTACAGTAGTACAGTATAGTATAGTACAGTAGTACAGTATAGTTTAGTACAGTAGTACAGTATAGTTTAGTACATTATAGTTTAGTACAGCAGTACAGTATAGTCTAGTACAGTAGTACAGTAGTACAGTATAGTATAGTACAGTAGTACAGTACACTATAGTACAGTAGTACAGTAGTACAGTACAGTAAAACTACAGTATAGTAAATGTTTGAGTTGATAGAAGTGACTGAGATAACCACTGAAGCCCTTTACTATAGCATGCCATGGGCGACCAATGTCATAGTCGTTCCAGATTAGAAGCGTGCATAGAAAAGCTCAACACTATACATTTGTTTACAGTATACTAGAGTCGTGCACTGGTGGAATTACAATAAATATGAGCAATGGAATGACGGCCACTCGCCTTATTGTGGGCGATAGAGTAGCCTTTCCGTGCGTACTCAAGACCACTTCAGACTGCGGTTCCGTACCAATGCATGTCAAACCGTATGCAGTAGAATATGCAGTACATGCCCATTACCATAAGGACACGAAGGGTGACCCGAAATGGGCTAAAATGGTGTTTTCGTTATTTTCTAAACTGCACCAAACATGCACCAAACCTGTGACTGCAGTTTTGCGGGTTTACACCTCACTTTGGTAGTTTACACAACAGTTTTGGGATCCACTAGTAGTCAATAGTCAATAGTCAATAGTCAGTAGTCAGTAGTCAGTAGTCAGTAGTCAGTAGTCAGTAGTCAGTAAAAGTAGTCAGTAAAAGTAGTCAGTAGTCAGTAGTCAGTAGTATAGTAATAAACCTGTGAATTGCGGAGAAGTGACCCAGGGCAGTTAAACACGTCACGAGGTCAGATGAATGGATGAGTCATTGGCTTTCGTAGGCCCGAAACCTCTATTGGTCCACACACTACCCACAGTAGGTCTTGTTGAACAAATAAGATGTGGTGTCCCGTGGATGCAGGTAATCTGCTGTACAGCGGAATTGGACAAGCCTCATAAGGCTCCGACGAACGCATGAGTGCAGACTAGTACTGTATCCGGGTCTTGGCATCAAGACTAGTCAGGTTTGACTAGACAAGGTATTACCAAATCCGGTGCAGGAGCAAAGAGTCCAAGGAGCAAGGAGTCCAAAGTGCAAGGAGTCCAAGGTGCAAGGAGTCTAAGGTGCAAGGAGTCCAAGGAATCCCAAGTATACATAGGGGGATTCCGCTCTGGGTTGAACTCCATCACCACCAGAATATTACGGACCCTCTAGTATAAGCCAGCAACACCTCTAACGACAATATCCACAACTGTTCAAAGCTCTTGGGGTTATTAGAGAACAATGAAATAACCGTACCCAGCTACGACAGCGTCACTATAACCCTCAACAAAAAGCTTTCATCCACTAGTGACCTGCACATAGTGCACCACTCAAACGCATCCAATGCCCCTACGAAGTACATCGACTCCGTACATGCTAAGTGCTAGTTGCCACTCCCCTGAATCATGTAACTTGGGTTGCTTGATTCGCTGTTGTTTTGTTTTGCAGTGATGGACCGAATGCGGCAGTGCTTGTCGAATCCTAGGAGGGGTAGATGTCTTTAGAATGCGTTTGCCTGTAATGGTTTTGTTAGTGCGACCTTGTCCTCTGTAGGGATATACTCGATGCTTGCATCTCCTCTTTTCACGCGGTCCTGTACACGCCTCTCCTTTATGTGCATATGCTTATTCTTGCTTTGGGTGCTTCCGGTCATGTTGATCGTTAATACCACTCCGTTATTGTTCTCCAAAATCTTTGGTATCTCCACGGTTTGTATTCCGAACTCCTTAAATAGGTTCATTGTCCAGATGATCTCTTTCACGGTCGCACTTAATGCCATGTACTCTGCTTCAAAGATACTTGTTGTAAGCAAACTTTGTTTCTTGGCTTTCCAAAATATAGGGGTATCATTGGCATACACTATGAAGTCTGTCCGTGGTTTCCGGTTCTCTTCACTAGCCAACAATGCATCGCTGAATGCATACAACTTTTTGTTATCCGGATAATCCTTCACTGTAAAGCTGATGAACCAATCTTGTGTATCTCAGAAGTAAGCTAATATTTTCTTTAGCTGCATAAGGTGTGATTCTGTTGCTTCCTTAGTGTATGAGTCGAACTTGTTCACACTGTATATGTCTAACCAGTTGTATGACCCGAGTAGTTCCTGGTAAACCCTCAACAATCTTGTGTCGAGAGGTTTATTCTCCTTTTCATGGTCGTATATGTTCATTGGGACGCTTTGACCCTTATTTGGGATTTATTCATTGAATTTGGTGAGTAGGTCCTGAACAAACGGTTTTTGGTGGATTTTCGTTCTATCAGGAGTCCACAGAATTCTTTGACCTCTTTAAGATCTTTAAAGTTGCTTTGGCTTGGGTTGTCATGTGTTTTGATACATTCATAGTCTTCATCTGTTTCCGTTCCAACCAATAAGTCGTCCACATAAAGTACTGTAAATATCATTCTGTTTTTCCTTGTACGCCTTTCCACGATTTCTTTTGTGAAACACCCTCTGTCCAATCTGGTTTCACGAATCCGTCATTTTCAAGTTTCTCTGATATTGCTAAGTACCATGCCCTTTCAGAGTTCTTTAGTCCATATAAGGCCTTCTTGAGTTTTCATGTCCGTATAAGGCCTTCTTGAGTTTTCATATCCTGTTGTGGTCAATCCCGGAATGCCAGTTGGTGCTTTTCCAAACACTGGATCGTCCAATAGGGCGTGTAGATAAGCAGAACTAATAGATGTGATTAACCTTCATTCCATGCATGATTGTGACGCTTAGGAATGTTCGGATGCTTTCAATCACTACCATGGTGAGAACGTATGGATGTTTTCAATCTCTTGCTTGAATCCTTGAGCAACGAATCGTGCTTTTATTGCTCTGTTTCCTTTCTTGTCCGATTCATTTTCAGTGTATACCCATCGGACGCCAAGGGGTGTGATGCCTGCTGGGACTTCGCGTTTGGCGATTGGTGTGGAGATGTCCATTGATTGTGGTTTATGAATCTCGGCTTCCTCTGCCTGTTTCATTGCCTGTTGCCCGTATTTCAAACAAGATGCTCACGTTGCGCCTCCTCCGACGTGTGGGGTTCTGTCAGTGTTAGTCAAGTCAGTGTTAGTCAGTGTTAGTCAAGTCAGTGTTAGTGAATTCAGTGCTAGTCAGTGCTAGTCAGTGCTAGTCAGTGCTAGTCAGTGCTAGTCAGTGCTAGTCAGTGCTAGTCAGTGTTAGTCAAGTCAGTGTTAGTGAATTCAGTGCTAGTCAGTGCTAGTCAGTGCTAGTCAGTGCTAGTCAGTGCTAGTGCAACCATAACACTAATAAGGGGAGACTTCGGATCTGTTTTCGTTGGATTTTCTCAAAAGCATGAGACTGAGCTGTCTATTTTCGTGTTGAAAACGCTTCGATGGCTGAGTAGAACATCTCATACAGTGGCCCTCATTATGATTGGACGACGAGATCTCACTGTATTTATGGCTAGAGCACTACCTTGAGGATCTAACACGAGTTATCTAGTTTTGTTTGTCCAACAGTCCACCTAGTTTTTCTTCCTTTCATCTCAATAACGTACAGTTTGGTCTAACGCTAGTAGAGGGTGGTAGTGTATAGTACCTTGCAGTTAAGAGGATCAAATCTGTAGGGGTATCCAATACTTCGTAGGAATAATATGGGAATATATGCTACTCCCTCGTTAACCCCTACATGCCTGAATCCTTCCTAGTAGTCACTTTTTGGGTATTCGCTAATGTGCAAAAAGAAGCCAACTTGGAGGCCGCATCTGGATGGAGGTGGGGTTGCACCGTCTTGCCGGTGGTGATGAAAGGTATGTTTCGAACACTGGCGAAACTTTGTAAGTCGTCTGAAAAGTTGTCTGTGGGGCCTTGAGTAGTAGGACTGAGGGGTTCGGATGGACCCTGGTGGTTTTGGTAGCCGGTGGAAGAAGCTGAGTGGACATGATTTTGGTAGGCGAGCCATTGAATTCGTCATGCATTAAAATTGGATGCCCCCTCCAACTTCAGTATGTCTATTTATGAAAGCCTCATTGTGATTGTTTGATTGCCTAATTATTCGTCTTCAAGAATTGTGTTTTTTGGGGCACTTGTTTTGGGAAACATCAGTATTTATTGTTAGAACTCGTGCAGCATCAGTATTTAATGTTAGAACTCGTGCAGGACCTTGGGATTTATAAAACAAAGTTATATCAGTTGTATATTCGAATAATATAAGATGCCTTAGAGGGAAGCCTGAGGATTCATCTTATCAGGCGAACCTGCCACTTATATATATATACTTCCTTGCAGCTTCGGGTAACCCTTGAGGGATTTCTTGAAACAGCCGGCCGCAGGATTTGAAACATAGCAATGTTTCACATTGGCCCGCCCAGCAGAAGCCCTTAGGCTACTAGAAAAAAAGGTCTTTCTTTCAACCTAAGAACCTCTTTTACTGTGATAAATAATGATTTAAAAAAAATTAAAACTGAACCAATAACCTCTAACCCTAATAAAATTTAAATTGATCACTGAGAACCCAAATTGACCTTTAAGATTCTTGCTGAATCTATGGAGCTGAAGATAATATAGAAATGCATTATCTTACACACATAAGAAAAGGGAGGTAAAAAAAAACCACAGGGGTTCAAACTGTAATGTCAAGATTAAACAGAAAACAAAATCCTTTATGCCAAGTATGTGAACACGAATAATATATGTGAGCACTAATTATATATGTGAACACGAATTATATACGTGAGTAATCGTAGCTAACATGAACAATAATGATCATAGTGACGTGACTGACTCCATGACCTATATATCACATTTTCATTTAAAACAAAGACTTGTTTTTAGAGAATCGTATTTGAAGAATTTTGTTTAAACAAAGGAATGAATTTGAGGGGGGGGGGGGAAGACAAAGAAACGATGTGGAGGGAATAAAAGGGGGAGCGATATTTGAGGGGGGAAGGAGGCTTTATATACATTTGCTTTTGTGTCCCCGCGCGCACACGCCCTCGCGATTTGCAGCCATTTAAATCGCGCATTCTCAAGTATATAAAGAGGCCCCCTCGCACCAATTTCACTGGCCCCTTTTTATTCCCTTCCCTGCAACTAACTCCAGTATTATGGTGATTTTACTAGTATCAATTCAAAAAAAGGCCAGGTCACGAGGTAAGGTGACTGGATGAGTCCATTTCACGGGCTAAGGTGAATGGATGAGTCCATGTCACGGGCTAAGATGAATAGATGAGTCCATGTCACGGGCTAAGATGAATGGATGAGTCCATGCCACGAGCTAAGATGAATGGATGAGTCCATGCCACGAGCTAAGATGAATGGATTAATCCAAGTCACGAGGTATGGTGCATTGGTTGAGTCATTGGCATTCGTAGGCTCGAAAGATATCTCTATGGCTATTGTGTCTACCCATGGTGGGCCTAACATTATCAGATAATTTTATAAAAATATTGGCGCGGGCATATCACGTGCGTCCTCCTGCATGGAGACTAGCGCGCAGTATTAAGTCACCTTCAATACTCACCTTCACACCATCTCATACTCATGGGGGGCTTCACCGCCTGTACTAAAACTTGTGGCATAGGCGTGCTAAGTCAAAATCCTACAAACCATGCGTGAGCTCAATAGCAATTTTGGAAACTACTTATCAAACTGAGCTAATTGAATGTACGGCTGATACATATCAAACATGATTGTTTAAGGGGCAACCACTCATACTCATGAGTGGTATGGTTTGAGACTGAGCCTGAGCCTGAGCTTAGCTTCGCTAGTGGAATCCACCGACACTAAATACACAATTCTAGTGCTCGTAGGATTTTTCCTAACTTTTATAAGAACCTCCCGGTGGCCTAGCTGGTTAGGGCGCAAGACTGTAATGGAAACTTGGAATCTTGAGATCGGACGTTCGACTCGTCCCTGGGAGACTTTTTTGCTGTTGTTTCTGCTTTTTTGTTGTGTTCTGCTGGTGTTCTGCTGGGAGCACTTTGCAGTCTTGTGCTATGCTGTGTAGTTGCAACATGTCGGCAGTTTCCGGTATATAGTGCGTAGCGCGTATCTGTACTGTATACCGTTATGTTATATGTAGGATGTCTGGTATATATCAATTTCTGCCTGTATATAGACGTGTTCTTCGGTAATATACCCATATATGAGCTGGTAATACTGGGAACTCCATAGTTTGTTCATTAATAACTTTTTGTGTATTGGGATACTGCACATAACACAATAATGCTTGAGGCACGTGAACACTGTCACGTGACTCAACGGATTCTAGGCTCTTACTCTGTCCAGACCATAGGGATATTTTATCGTGTTCCTGCCTTAGCAAATGCCCAATTATAAAGGTAGTGGCATTATAGATTTTCTGCTTACGAACCGTGTCATTTTTTTACTAATACAAGTCATTCAATCTAACAGTATAATATAATGTGTGTAATAAGTAACGTGTACCGAGACCTCCATGGCTCATCCATTCCTTCAGGCATCTTCGGAGGCAGTCTCGAAAGGCTTGAGGTGTGCAGTACCTTCAGCCCACGAAACACCTTCGTAAGTGATGTTCTTGATGGCCTTGACAATCTCGTCGAGTTCTCCGCGCACTTGCTTGGTGGAGTCTCTTTCTCTCAAAGTCACGGAGCCATCCTTGACAGTGTCGAAGTCGATGGTGATGCCGAAAGGCGTACCCAACTCGTCGTTTCTGGCGTACCTCTTTCCGATGGAGGCCGACGAATCGTCCACCTTGAATGGCACTTGAGCCTTTCTCAATGCCCCGGTGATCTTCTTGGTGAGTGGAGTCAAGTCGGCGTGGTTGGACAATGGAACAACCAACACCTTGGTAGGTGCCACCAATGGAGGCAACGACAACACACACCGGTCCTTGTCGTTGGCTCTGCTCCAGAACTGATGCTCGAAGATGGAGTAGAGAATACGGCCAATACCGAACGAAGGCTCAATCACGTTGGGGGTGTACTCACGCACATGCTCCACACGGGAAACTTTTTCGATCTTGACCAACTCGGCTGGAATCTCGCTTTCGCCTGAAATTCCTGGCACTTGTACCACAAGCTTTTGGTTGTCCTTCAACTCCTTGGCCATGTCCTCCAACTCACACTGCGTTCTCTGCGTCAAGAAGTCTTGCACGGCTCCAGCATCTTTTCTGAACAAGGGGCCGAACTTCTTCTTGTTGATCTCCACCTCGAACTTCTCCACCGTCACTGGCTCTGGCAACGTTTGTCTGACCACCAACTTCTCTTTGGTTCTGGCGGCATGCACGCTCAAGTCATATGCTGAACGGTCGGCACATCCCACACACTCGATCCATCCGTACGACGACTGCAACTCTGCATCCCAGCAGTCCGAGGCGTAGTGGGCCATTTCATTGGACATGTGCTGGCGGAATCTGAGTCGGCTAGGGTCCACTCCGATCTTCACCAAGAACTGGTAGATTCTTGCAATGAAGTAGCCCAATGTCTCATTGTCCACCATACCGGAGGACACGGCATCTCCAATGGTCTTCTCCACCAATTGCGTCTCTCCACGCTCCTGCACGTCCTTGGGCAAGAACATCAACTTGACGTCCTTGACATCGGCGAAACGGGGGTGAGACTTGTCTTGAGGGTCGACAAAGTGCTCGATTTCAGCCATCAAAAACTCTCTGACACGCAACAAACCTGCACGGGGAGAGATTTCGTTTCTGAACGACTTTCCAATCGATGCAGAAGCAAATGGCATCTTCTCGTTATTGCACTCCAACAACTTGGAGAAGTTGAGGAATTGACCTTGGGCGGTCTCAGGACGCAAGTAGCCCTTCAACTGGCCGGAAGGTCCGATGGCCGTCTCGAACATCAAGTTGAACTCCACAGGAGGCTCCAACTCGCCGTTGGTAGCAGGGTTCTTGATGCCGTGTTTCTTGATCAACTCTCCCAACTCAGGGCCGGAGTATCCATCAATTTGAGCCAAAATCGACTCGTACTCCTGCACAGTGGCGTCCTCCAACTTGACGCTGTGGATCTCCTTGACCTTCTTCTTTCTCTTCTTCTTGTCGTCGGACTCTTCTCCTTCGACGAGCTTCTCTCCGCGGGCGGCCTTGTCTCCTTTCAACCGGGCCTCCAAAACCTCCTCCACTAAGTGGTCTGCACGGAAAATCTCTCCTGTCTTCAAGTCACGACACATCCAATCGGCAAACTTGTCCACATGGCCGGAGGTCTTCAACACCTCGTGAGGAGTCAACATTGTGCAGTCCACCTCCAACATATCCTCCTCCAAGATGAAGTGCTTACGCCACGTATCAATGACGTTGGCTTGGAAAGCACATCCCGGGGGACCGTAGTCATACAAACCGGAGACTCCGCCGTAAATCTCAAAGGCGGGGGCGAAAAAGAACCGTCTTTTCAACACTTGCTCGAGCTGCTCGCGGGAAAAAGGGTGTGGTGAGTTTGTCAGCATTCTGGCGATTTGTAGCACACGGCTTATTGATCTGGGGAACCGAATTGTGAGTGGTATGTTGAAAAGGTGAGTGAGAAAATGTGTCATGCTGGCTCACGTGTGCATCACGTGAGAGAAAGATGAGTTCATACATCAGTACACTCACCCCTACATCACACCCGTACATCACGTTTTTGCAGCACCCGCCCCCAAACCGTTTCAACTAAAGGTCCATGGGCAGGATATTGCCACTTTTTTTTCTAAGAATATCCTGTGATTTTGGTACAGGCGTTTATGAGCTTGGACTTCCTAAAAAGTATCAAAACCTGCCTATAAGAAACTCCCCCTGTACGTCCCCACGAACGTGACCTCCCTGTTAATCACGGGTGGTAAATAAACCTTTCCTCTGACACTCCCCAAATAGCAACCAATATGTGGAAACACTATGAGATATTAGCTTTAAGTGTATATGTTTCAAGTAATTCTTTTTTTTTTTGTTTCATCTTACCCTTTTGGCAGAAACCACTTAAATAAGGGAAAATCCACGAATACTGTCATCCACCAAAATTTGTGTCAGGGTCAATAAAAAAACGGCAGTCTATAATAAATTCAATAACCGGAAATGAGGCTGCTTTTATGGTGCTCAAGTGCACAAAAGGGGCTGTTCAAATATGCAGCCACAAAAACACAAAGCCAATTATCGGGGTATATAAGGAGTGCTCCCCCCTCCCCTTTTTACCACCATTTTTTTAACACGACTTCTTCTTCTTCTCTTTTCTCTTTTTCTCTTGAAACTTCAACTTTTACTCTCTTTATTTATAGTTACTTTTTTATTACTTAAGAACTGGTTCTTTTGTTCTGTTCATGAGTAATTGATGAAGAGACTGGCGGTATATGCAGGATTGACTGACTGCAGGACCCGAATCTAGAAATACTAACGTTTGACTGCAGATCGATAATTGCTTTTAATATTGGGCTGTACTGGTCTGATTTCGGTGATGTACTGGTGATGTACTGGTGATGCAATGGGTGGTGGCTACGATAAAAACAGTCTTCAAAACCACTTTAATTGGGATACTTATTCTAATGAGGTTAATTCTAATTCTAGTTGGTCTTTTTGTCCGCCTTCTCAATATCAAAGTTCTTCTTGCTGAAGAAACGCATGGTCAACCAATAGTACAGTTGAGAGTAAGGGTAAGCGGTGGCGTTGTGGCCACCGTGGGTGTACCAACTAGCACAGCCGCCGAACTCCGAGCCGAAAACCGCCTTCTTAAGCCGAGATTGTACGGTTTTGAGCCAGTCAAAATACACGGAATCCTTGACAGTGACAGATTTGACGGAGCCGTTGAGAATGTCGGGGATGAATTTAGAGGCAAAGGCAACTCCGTTTTCAATGGCCGACACCACGGAGAAATGGCCGGTGGCAGAGTTGGGGCCTCCAATGAAGAAAAGATTGGGGCAATCCTTGGCCATGATGGTCTTGTATGCAGACACGCCGGTTTCCTTCCAGAACTCCTGTAAATTGGTGCCATTTCTGCCATGCACTGTGACGCCACGTGTGGATTGCAAAACGTTATATCCAGTGCAAGCAACAATGATATCTGCCGGGATCTTGGTACCATCGGCCAAGACCACGTGATGGGCCGTTATATGGTCGATTTTCTGGTCGGTCAAGTTGAACTTGGGGTTTTTCAACGATGGCACATACTTATAGTCGAAGATGAGCCGCTTGCAGCCAATCTTATAATCGGGAATTAACAAGTCTTGGTACTTTTCAGGGGCATTGTTCCGGATATACCGTAAGGCCAGCCAGCGATTGAAGCCCCGGACTGCACGCTGCAAAATTCCGTCACCCTGGTAAAGTGGGTACCGAGCTTCGGCAGCAATGATGACGAACCAACGGATGAAAAGAAGTCCTAGACGGGAATAGCTGAGCAACTTGTACACGGTGTACAAGAATTCGGGGAGTGGAGGCATGATCCAGTGCTTGGACCGGAAAATCTGCGTTATACCTTTTGGATTCATGTCCAACAAGGCAGGAACAACCTGGGCAGCAGAGCACCCGTTTCCAATGACCACCACGTTCTTATCAGTAAAGTCAACAGAATGGTCCCAGACCGCGGAGTGCATATAAACGCCCTGGAATTCATCCTTAAGGCCCGGGAATTGAGTGTCATTGGGGTAAACCAATCCTCCCTGGCACGTAAAGATGGCCCTGGCATAGTGCTCATAGCGCTGGCCATTGTTGACATCGACGGCAGTCATTTTCCACAACCCAGTACGCTCGTTGTACTCCATCTCGTTGACGGCCGTGCAAAACCGGGTTTTTTCCCTCAAGTTGTACTTGTCAACGACGGCCAAGATATACTCCTCCATCTCCACCTGGGGAGGACGCAAGTCACTCCAATTGTCGTTCAATTCGCCGTGGATCAGGTACCATAATGCAGGAATGTCACTGGCACAGCCAGGGTAAGTGTTGGCCCACCAGGTACCTCCCCATTGGGTGTGTTTTTCGAACACGACAAAGTCGTCCGTTTTGGCTTTCTTCTTGAGCATGAGGGCGGAGGCAAGACCACCAAAACCGGCGCCAATGATGGCGACTTGGGATTCGCTGGTGATGACGGGCTTGGACTCATCGGCGGAGAAGCTTGCACCGGGCTTCAAGATACGACTGGCGTCCTTGGTGTTTGCCCGGTATTTTTCAGGGTGAGAGGCAGACTCTCTGGGGATGTGAATCTTGGACATGAAGTGATGGTGATGGTGATGATGATGATGATGATGATGATGATGAAGATGATGATGATGATAATGATGATGATGTGTGGAAAAAAGTGTCCTTAACCGATATTTATATTGCGAGGTTCCCCGCAAAGATATCCTCCAGACTCCCGCGGGATTTGATGGACCCGATCCGCGCGTCAGAATCCGGCACATAAATGCATCAAACCTACATAGTCCCAATCTTGTCCGCTTCTTGCATTAACACCCTCACCAAGGCCGCACCTGCAGCATGTGCATTCTCGGTCTTTAGTCCTCGGGGAGTCACGCGTCAGGCACGTGTGATAGCATCACATGAGCAAAGCTCACGCGACACATCGTCACGTGGCCTACGACATCTTATCCTCGATGAATGCTTCTTCGTCATACCCATCAAAGGTATCATTGTCGATATAAGACTTGAGCACAAGGATCAACAACGAAACCACGCCCGAGACGGCGAAGACCTTATCGAACCAAGCGTCAATGAACTGCACCTCCCTCATGATATCCCCGAAAGAGCCAGTTTCGGAGGTAAGCGACAAGATATGCAGTATCAGCTCGGCCGATTCTGAAGGGAGGTTCAGGCGCAACAAGAGAGCCGTGGCTATTACGTAGATGGCCAAGAGTTCACTCAAAATCAAGTTTTTGAGCCAGCTCTTGGTTGTCTCCGCCATGGCCGACGACGGTAGAAGGCGCCCCACGGATGTGAAGGTCACCAAGACGTTTTGGAACGAGCAGAGGAACAACAGGCCCGAAAGAATGAAACTGACCTGGTTGATGAGCTGGGTTTCCGAAAGGGGAAGGTAGCCGAAACACGCCTGGATGATTTTGGCAATGGTGATTGCAAGCGCATCTTTGGTGATGTTGTTGAAGTCATCGGAGTTTTTTGTGGGGTCCAGGAGGGCATTTGTGTGCAGGCCGTGATACAGAAGATCCTTGACGATGTTAGTCTGCAGGATGGTGAACATATCCTTGGACCAGTAATGGTACGGGAGCCGGAGCACGAGGACGTTGACCAAGCGATAGATACAGTACACGGAGAAGACCACGTTAAAGAACATGACAACAGCATCGAGGCGCCGGTTGCGACTGCCGTTTTTGGATTCGGCCAAACGTTCGAGTTTTCCGCAGAGCTCCGCATAAATGGCATCATTGAGCAGCTCCAATGAAGCAATCTCCCGTTCCAAGTCTTTTGCTTCACCCCGCCCCATGGTGGTAAGGGACTGCACACGGTGGAAAAGGCCCCGTCTGCCAGCGGGGTCGGAGTCGGAGCCCCCACCGGCGAAACTCCGGCCCGGAGATGATCGGATCAGGCTTAACTCCGCTCGGCGTTTGTTGAGGATCATCCGAGTCGAGTTATACGATTGGATGCCCTCGTTGACTTCGGCCTCGGAAATTCCTGCACCGGGCGTGGCCCCGCCAAGGAAACCGGCCAACTTGCCGCTATCGGTCCAGAAGATGCGCACGGGCGTCAGTGCAGAACCTATCCCCGATAAAATTGCGGTGATGGAGATGCCCAAAAGGGCAATTTCGTTTGTTTTGCGCTCCAAATGTGTGCGTCGGCCAACGTTGTTCTCGAGCTCCTGGGCGATGGAGCCAAAGCGGCTCAAAGCAACATACCACGCTATGCAGGCCACCATGGTCATGACGTAGCGGGAAAGATCTGCCGGGCCGGTTTTTTTCGGCAGAAAACACTGGTTTATGGCGAGGAAAATCACCATCAAAGGGTTAATGGTTGAGGCGAGCACGACCAAGAGTTTGATGATGATTTTGATGAAGTGGACACCCACCTCCACCAGGCCGAAGAGTTGGATCATGAGCACGAGGATCAATTCGAGGGAGAGTGCTATGCCTAGCGAAAACACTAGGCCCACGATGTCCTGCAGGAAACACCGGCCTCTACCCTCGAAATACCCGGCTCCGATTCCAGAGCCAATTCCAGAGCCAATTCCAGAGCCAATTCCAGAGCCAATTACCTGACTTCCAAATGGGCGTTCAAAGGAATTATATGAAGGACCGGACGGGGTGGCCTGGTCCTGATCTCCATCGGTATCTAGCTGGAGAAGCCGAAGACCGATTCGGGCGGACACCGAATTGAATTCCGCTTTGGGCGTGCGGCGGTGCGAGTTCACGATGATGTCATGGTTGAAAATGTACCGGTAGATCCACGCCGAAAAGCATAGGAACGTGCCGAGCAAGAGCAGGGCCTCGAAAGTGGAGGATAGGATGCTCATGGGGACACGTGATGGGAGGTTGTGAAGGTGAGAATGCCATCGCGTAAACGGCACGTGGACTAGCACGTGACAGGAACATGTCCCACTTCACGTGAAGTACCACGTGAACCATCCAACGTTATCACATTGCGTCCGTATGGTCTCACTATCCAAAGTTATGCCTTTGTTGGTGGTATAAAGAGTGACTGCTTAGACTTTGTTGGGTGATCGGTGCTGCTATACCACGTGACCTTGAATTTGCTGTCACGTGTGAAAGCACGTGCGACAAGTTAAGCACGTGACCCGCGAAAAATCATCACCGCTACAACTTCACCAAATTACAACCACCATACCCACCACACACCATGCCGATCATGAGATTGCGGTCGGAAAAGAAAATGCGTAAGCATTTGTTGGAGCAGCTCAAGGCACGCAAGATCCTTGGGGCCCGTCTCGCTGACGGCCACAAGTCTGCCGCCGAGCTCCAACAACTCAACCTCGCCCCCCAACTCTTCATGTTCAAGAATATCTTCTCCGGACAGGTGCTTTACCTGCAGGTGCCCGGGTTCCACCAACACCAAATCGACACGCAGTTCACACGGCCTAATTGGGAAAACAGAAAGCCTAGCCGCCGGTCCGATTTGTGGCGGGTCATGTGTGTGGTGAACTTCGCCAACTATGAGTACGCGGTGGCGGCATATGAGGGCTTGGTGGCCTTGCGCCAGGCACGTGACGTGCACCAACGGAAGGAGGCCAAGCGTATGAGACGGTTGAATGACGAGGGGAACACATGGTACGCTGGCCAGTACCGCCCGGCGTACCTGCAGGAGGCGGTTGCTGACTTGGCGCACGTGATTGACGAGTTTGACTTAGAGAACACCACTGCTTTCTGGGAGTCGCTCTGGCGCAAGGGAGAAGATGCTCATTGGAGAGCAGATTTGGTCGAGCATGAAAGCTTGCCTGCATACAACACAAAGTACCAGAGCGTTTTCTTGGATGAAATGAGAGAGTTGGCCTTGCAGGCCTTTGCCAAGCCTGCAGAAGAACCTGTGGCTGCGGAAGAACCTGTGCCTGAATCGGCATAATGTATATAGACTAAATTAGATTAGGTTTTGCGTGTGGTGTACGGGTCTACATACTGGTGTAATGATGTTTTGCTGGTGTACCGATGTTTTGGGATCACGCGAGCTCGACTTATCCACCGCCCTCCTCCGAGTACACTCCTCATTAGGCAAATTCTCGGTCCACGCACGGCCCCCGACACATCTTAGATACAGACCAACCGTTCCGCCATACGTTCAAGTACCCTCGGAACCGCCCTGCAATATATTGACGCCCTCGGAACTCCCGCTAGTCTGCTGGTAGTCCCCCGGAACTCCTCCCCTCGGAACTCCACTGTGGCGGCCCCAAGCGCACCCCGAAACCGCCCTCAGAACCCCGATACCCTCGAGTCCACACAACCCCCTCGGACCCCGGTGCCCGCCCTCGGCCTTGTTTCAGATTCGTTTCACATCCCTAGCCCCAGACCTTGCTGCATATCCCTGCGTCATAGCCCTGCATCTGTATCGGCTGCATACCTCTGGACTATATAAGGAGCTTGTCCCCCCCCTCTGTTTTTACTGACTGGCGAAAAGCCCATAGTCAGAGTCCATAGTCAGAACTCCTGCTTGAGCCCCCCACTCAATTTGTTCTCCACTCAGCCGCTGTCACAACGTCAGTGGATCCGCCAGTCAACACTCCAGACCAGTTAGTCCAATAATATAGACCACTACTAGTCGAAAGTCTAGATCAATTAGTGCATCAGTCTAGACCCCTACTAGTCTACAGAGTTACTAGTCAACAGTCTAGACCACTAGTTCAGTCGACAGTCTAGACCAACCCTCAAGACCATCTGATCTCCTGTCTTCTTTTCTTTATTGGAGTATTGAGATATTAACTATTGATTTGATTATTGAGTATTACTTATTGACTTGATTATTGAGTATTACTTATTGACTTGATTATTGAGTATTACTTATTGATTTGATTATTGAGTATTACTTATTGATTTGATTATTGAGTATTACTTATTGATTTGATTATTGACTATTGATAATTGACTATTGACTATTGATAATTGACTATTGACTATTGATCATTGACTATTAATTATTGATTTGTTTGTTGATTATTGATCATTTGCCATTTCTGAGTTTCATACTGATCATTGACTATTGATTTGATTATTGATCACTTGTCATTTCTAACTTACATACTGATTACTGGTTTAGATACCTACTCATTTGATTTCTACACCGATTTTTCCCTCCTTCTGCCTCCTTTTCTTCTGTTGAAATGGATGTGTATTACCGAAAACTCATGGGAAATGGCTCAGTGGCGTCCAAATTCAAGTTCGACAAAAAGCCCTACTCGGAGACGCGGGCCAGCGTTCCCGAATATGAATCGGAGAGACTCCTCAGCCTGGCCAGCTGTGCACGATGCCACCGCATGAAGATGCGGTGTTCTCGGACCTTGCCTCATTGTGAAAACTGCTTGAGGCGCCAGGTTCTGTGTGAATACCGGCGAGAAGCCGGAGAAAAAGCCGAACGGAATAAGAGTGAAAAGAGTGAAAAGAGCGAGAGTCAAAAGAGTGAAAAGATCGAGAGTGAAAAAACTGAAAAGAGCGAAAAGAGCGAAAAGAATGAAAGGGGCGAAAAGAATTTGTCTGATGGTTCTCGCATATCTATAGACATGCGGGTGACAGGAGCTCCCGGTGAAACCCACCATTCCAGCTGTGTACGGTGCTACAAGCTGAAGAAGAAATGTTCCAGGACGTTTCCGGTGTGTGACACGTGCCAAAAAGCCTGTGCAGAGTGCCAGTATGTGGAGAGGCGGCGGAAAAAGCCGAGACAGGACACCGTGGTTGGAACGGAGACCCTGGAGAACGGGAAAGTGGGCGAAGGAGAGAATTCGGAAGTCAAGAGTGAGCAGGTGGCTGCAACTCTGGAAGAAGCCTCCATGGAGAGATCCCAACAGGCGTCCAGAGAGGGTCCTTCCCGGTTTGAAGGGTCCATGGAGAGGTCCCGAATTGAAAGATCCGGAGGTCCTGGACTTGAGAGCCGCTTGGAAAATGACGGTCTTGGCGCAGGCGCCTCATCGACTTCCCCCATTGAACCTCTGGAAAACCGCCAGGGTGATTTCGGTTCCGAAGGTGAAGCGTTCCGGAACATTGACCTCCCTGCGTATGTGCAGGCTCCTAATACCCCTCATACCTCCCAGATTTCCCATACCCATCGTGTCCATGGCTCCAGTCAAAGCTCCAGGAGCCGAGCATCCCAGCATCTGTTTTCGGTAGCCCAAAAGGTGGTTTCCTCCGCCATCCCCTCGCTGTCTACAGGCAACCTCGAGGAGGAGTTCTTGGTGGTTCGTCCAATCAAGGACGCCAGCTTGCCGTCTCGTTTCGTGCACACGTTTTTCGCCAACTACGAGTGGAGGTACCCGTTTTTGAGCCGGCCCTCGTATATCCAGAAACTCCAGGGCATCTCGTTTGAAAACGAGACCTTTGTGCAGTTGGATATCTACATGGTGATGGCCATAGGATGTCTAATCTACGATACCAACTACAACACTCGACATTATGGTGAATACTTCAGCGACTCGCTCATCGAGTCCATGGTGGATATAATCAGCTACGATATCAAGTCGGAGGAGGATCTTCATAAGGCCCACCTTTTGATTCTCCTCAGCATCTATGCCATCAACGTCAGCAACTTGAATCTAATATGGAACATTGTGGGTTTTTTGAACCGACTCATAGTGTTCATGACGGACTTTTCGGGCCGTACAGAGACCTGTATGAGGAAACGATGTTTCTGGACCATCTTCAACCTCGACAAAGAGCTTTCGTTGGTGCTCAATAAACTCAGCCAGTTTGTGCCGACGAAAATTATTCGGTTTAATACCCAGTTCCAGGAAACTCTCCATGATGGGGAACCAGAGGCCATTGGAACGCTCATGTCCAGTGCAGTACAGCTCCATAAGCTCCAGGACCGCATGCTCTCGCTCAAAATGGGATTGGTGGAGAAAGACCTGGACGTTTTGACCCAATTTTCAGCAGATTTGGAGGCATGGAGGGTGCTGATCCTGCTGCTAATTCATAAAGAGTATAGCGAGCTGGCGCTTCTTTCTAATTTCATTGGGCTAGTCAACTTGGACTACTACTACTTGTTGATTGAAATGGACCAGCTTTCAGCCACGGAATCGCTTCAATTCACGCTCCAGTTCTTGTCCAATTCCTTCAGTCTTTTGCTCCAGGAACTGAGTGACAAGAAACACGCCGATGCTACTTCCACCTATTCGCTTTTCTGGTTCGTCAAGTTCTTCAAGGTCATCGACTATAGCGTGGACTCACTTCCACGGATTCTCTCGCCAGAGCTATCGAAAGCCGACTTGAGTTTGCGCCTCAACGAGTTCAACAGCAACCTGCTGTTGATTGTGAATCTCCTCAAGTTTCTTTTGAATAACGACATGAAACCGGCTCGATTCGTGGAACGCCTTGAAACATATGTGGAGAAGTTGAAAATGATCAACACGAAACTCTCTGCCTTCAATCCTTTGGTAGCCAGTGAAGACACCATAAAAAAAATGGGGCTCGACCTTGTCAATGATTTTGTCAGTCCCAGTTAAGGTTGTTCTCGAATTTGATATAGATATCACGTGAAAACCACATGTTTCTAGCTATCATGGGTGACGTCATGAAGAAATATGGTCAGAAAGTCCAGTCTCCATGAATCAGTCAAGGTTCGGAGAGAATGTCGTCTACATCATCACGATTGACATTCAGTGATGACATTCCGTGATCACATCAGTGGATTGAAATACAACGTTTTCATATTCAGTAGTCACATTCAGTGGTTACACTCAGTGAATTACATTCTGTGGATTGCCTGATTTGAAAGAATTACTGATTTGGACTGGAAGTTGAGCTTCTGGTTTGGAAGAAATGAATGAAACACTCCAGTTGAATTCTTATATTGGATGAATCAGACAAGTTGAATTCCTGAATTTGAAAAATGGATTAAGCTCAATTTTATGATTGAAGGGGACATTTGAATTCCAATTTGGCAATGGCCGATTCATGATTCCAAGTATAGGTGGACTTTTCCAGCTCTCATGAGATGCTTGTCTGGATGAAGCTACATCCAGGATATCCATATCTAGTGGTTTCGAAACAACATTAGTGGAGGACTAAATGACGAAATTGGAGGGTGAATCTTGTGGAATTTGGTTTTGGTGATTCTGGTGATTTTGGTGGTGGTGGTTTTGATGGGGGGGGGGGTTTCCTGCATGGTGTACGGGTGTGCGCCCGCGACTCAAAGCACGAAGGCAACACCAGACACCAAAAACCACCATGCCACCTAAAGCCGATTGGGACAAATACGTGGCCAACGAAGATGAGCCTGCAGACGACAAAGTGGTGCCGCTCTCGGAGGGCGACATCCAAGTGCTAAAAACATATGGAGCCGCTCCGTATGCGGCGCAGTTGAAGCAGATTGAAAAGGACTTGAAGGCGTTTGAAGAGCGCATAAAGGAGAATATCGGCATCAAGGAGTCCGATACCGGGCTTGCTGCCCCTCATTTGTGGGATGTGATGGGCGACAAGCAGCGGATGTCGCTGGAGCAGCCTTTGCAGGTGGCCCGGTGTACCAAGATCATCGACGCCACCAGCCCTCCGCCACAGTTGGATTTCATGGAAAATGCCGATAATAAGCAGAAGTACGTGATCAACATCAAGCAGATTGCCAAGTTTGTGGTGGGGCTTGGAGAGCGGGTTTCGCCCACTGACATTGAAGAAGGTATGCGTGTGGGTGTGGATAGACACAAGTATGAGATCCAGTTGCCTTTGCCGCCCCGAATCGATCCTTCGGTGACCATGATGACGGTTGAAGATAAGCCGGATGTGACTTATGGAGATGTGGGCGGGTGCAAGGAGCAGATTGAGAAGTTGCGTGAGGTGGTGGAGCTTCCCTTGCTTTCGCCCGAACGGTTTGTCAAGCTTGGAATCGACCCTCCCAAAGGTATCTTGTTGTACGGGCCTCCCGGTACCGGAAAAACGTTATGTGCCAGAGCAGTGGCCAATAGAACGGATGCCACGTTCATTCGTGTGATTGGCTCGGAGTTGGTGCAGAAGTATGTGGGAGAAGGTGCCCGGATGGTGCGGGAATTGTTTGAGATGGCACGTACCAAGAAGGCGTGCATTATCTTTTTCGACGAAGTGGATGCCATTGGAGGAGCCCGTTTCGACGACGGTGCTGGAGGAGACAACGAGGTGCAGCGGACGATGTTGGAGTTGATCACGCAATTGGACGGCTTCGACCCCCGGGGCAACATCAAGGTGATGTTCGCCACCAACAGACCCAACACGTTGGACCCAGCATTGTTGCGGCCTGGGCGGATTGACAGAAAGGTGGAGTTTTCGTTGCCAGATTTGGAAGGCCGGGCCAATATCTTCCGCATCCACGCCAAGACCATGAGTTGCGAGAAGGATATCCGGTGGGAGTTGATTTCCCGCCTCTGTCCCAACGCCACGGGAGCGGAGTTGCGATCCGTGTGCACGGAAGCAGGCATGTTTGCCATCCGGGCCCGGCGCAA
>NKZC01000269.1:0-22220 GCA_002374385.1 Metschnikowia borealis | reverse complement strand
AATATCTCACTTTCATCTGCTATATTAGTTAGTAGCCACAAGTATTCCATCACCTTCTCCATTGTCCCAGTTTTTTCTTTTTTTTTTTTCTTCTTTCTATCAATAACTTTAGCCAGTAAATCACATAGTCAATGTCATATAGTCATTGTAGATGTCGTAAAACGTATCGGCGATTAGTTTCGATGTTCGAGCATCAAAACGCTGTTCGAGCATCAAAACGCTGTTCGAGCATCAAAACGCTGTTCGAGCATCAAAACGCTTGTTTGCAGGAGGTGGTCTTATGCCACCTGGAATTTCAAGTCCCGATTTGCGTAAGATTGCAAGATCACTCGGCGTAAACTCATATTGACGAAAGTAGTATTCATTGTCAACAAGAGTAACCTGTGACGAGTCAAACACCTGGGAGGGATCATAGCTAAAGAACCGGTGACCACCACGATTAGGACTAGGTCCAAGATATGCACAAATCACCAGACGTTGAGTAAACTTGTTCGTCTGTTGTTCCGTTGGAAGCATAACTATGGCTTTGCAGCCAAAAGGATGGAGAAGATGGGGAGCAAAACCATCAGTACCATTCCATAATCGACTAGGTGTTTGAAAATTCAAAATGGCTTTAGGCGTCTGATTGAGCAAGAGAACGGCCAAGCGAACAGCTTCAGGCCAAAAATAGACCGGCACTGAGCCCAGAATGAGAAGTGTTCTGGTTTTGTCCTGCATGGTCCGATTCAGTCGTTCAGCTCTACCATAGCACCTCTTATACTTTTTGTTCTTCTAAGGTCTGCAAGTCTTACTGACTACTGGTTACTGACTACTGACTACTGACTACTGACTACTGACTACTGACTACTGACTACTAACTACTGACTACTAACTACTAACTACTAACTACTAACTACTAACTACTAACTACTAACTACTAACTACTAACTACTAACTACTAACTACTGACTACTGAATACTAACTACTAACTACTAACTACTAACTACTAACTACTGACTACTGACTACTAACTACCAACTACCAACTACCAACTACCAACTACCAACTACTAACTACTAACTACTAACTACTGACTACTAACTACTTCACGCGCATCGGCAACTTGGTGGCCTGTATCATGGACTCCGTGGACATTCTGTTGCCCAGTGCCAAGATGCTCAAGTACCTGCGTTGCAGCGCATACGACGCCATGTTTGGTTCACACTTGCGTGAATCGTATAGCGTCAGAGCACAACTACCTCTTCTATGTCAGCTGGACCAAGTCGGCTGTTGATGGCCCAGACCATGTGTGACCTGGGCTCGACTTCTCGCAGAGTAGCATCTGCTGAACGCCACGAATCGTGTATGTTCCTGGCCGTTTTGGGAGGCTTGCAGAACTTATCGTTAATCTGATTGTATATGATTGGCCGGGTGGTGTTCAGGGTGAACAGGGCCAGAACGTCGACCATGGGCGCAGTGATGACTCCGACTCCGACTCCGATTCCGACTCCGACTCCGATTCCGACTCCGACTCCGACTCCGACTCCGACTCCGACTCCGACTCCGACTCCGACTCCCCGGGAACACTTTTGGACTCCACCGAGTCGCACCCTTGCGCATCCATTAATCGTATCAACTAAAAAAGATTCTCCTGATGATTCGACTCCTTTGACGCCAGATTTAGTGCGCAAAAACATTTCTTACAGCATTTTTCAAAACTATTCCAACCAGCGTGGCAAAATGTTTCCAAACTACACTTGCAAAATGAAACAAACCAATAATTCAAAAGTTTCGTACTTATTGCTTAAAAGTTGCTAAGCTTCAAAGATTCGAAATAAACGGTTTATGTGACGTCTCTATTGAATATTCAAAACACTAACTTTTTGAATTCTTGGGTTGTTTAAGTTTCCTAATGTGGTTTGAACCATTTTGGCGTGCTGGTTTGAACAATTTTAGCGTGCTGGTTTGAACCATTTTGGCGTGCTGGTTTGAACCATTTTGGCGTGCTGGTTTGAACAATTTTAGCGTGCTGGTTTGAACCATTTTGGCGTTCTGGTTTGAACCGTTTTGGTGTTCTGGTTTGAACCATTTTGGCGTGCTGGTTTGAACCATTTTGGCGTTCTGGTTTGAATACTTTTGAAAAACATCACCTTAAGCCGTTCTACCGACGACGCTTATAGCATGGTTTCTTTACAACGTGATTATGGACGGAGATCTCGAAACTCATTGCGCAGACTTTCTTTCTCTAAGCATTTTGGTGCTCGGTTTCGAAGCTTTTGCACGTCTTTTGAAGTTTTCTCCGATCCAAAATTTAGACTCGTCGTCTACGAATACACAAATATATACACAAAAATATATTAATCTCCATTCATCCATCCCGTTTCGGTGATGTAATAAACGTGGGTTTTAAGGAGAAAACGTCATCAGACCTGCTTCACCCTGACTGTTGTCAGTATTAAGACAGACTGTGAAAACTCGTGTAATCAAGTCACTATGTGACTCAGCACATTTTACTGCTTAAAATTGTATCAGGGTACTTCTGCAGTTCCTGATCAGTTTTTCTGGTGTCAGTCACCCTCCAGTTCAGGACCAATCCACCACTATTACTAGCAGTCAACCAATCCCTACTTCCGCTGGTTTCTGTGCAGGACGAGTCCAATGTTTAGCCTTTCAATTTCGTGAATCTGTTGAACACATATATCATGTATTTCTGGCGACTCCTTCCATCTTAGACTATTTTTCGGCTCAAATATTTTTTTTTCTGTCAAATGCGCGTTGTTGTGTTTTGATCAAACAAGTGTCGCACGATGGTTTATCACACGCATTACTTTCTCATTTTCTTGGGTTGGTCCCTTAAAAATGCTTTTTTTTTTGTATATGAATTGGTGTACGGGTTCGCTGGTTGCTTATATGAATTGGTGTACTGGTGCACCAGTTGCTTATATGAAGTGGTGTACGGGTTCGCTGATTGCTTTTATGAAGTGGTGTACTGGTGCACCAGCTGCTTATATGTACGTGGTGTACGGGTTCGCTGATTGCTTATAGGTGCGTGGTGTACGGGTACGCTGGTTGCTTATATGAAGTGGTGTACTGGTGCACCAGCTGCTTATATGTACGTGGTGTACGGGTCTACCTGTCCGTGGCGCGGTCCCAAAACGCACCGATTGTAAACACTCCAAATCTACATCTACACAATCCTTCTTCCCCCCACGTCTCCCAACTCCTTACACTGCTATCACCATGGCGTTCTTTAAGTCGCCACGTAAAAATGACGTCAAGGTGGCAGACCTCTCGCAGTCCCTCGAAAACGTCTCCTTCCTGTCCAACATGATGGACATAGATTCGTCCTACAAAGTGACCCCACGCAAACAAGCCTTTGACAAGGAAAACATCACGCCCGCCAACTCCCCCACCAAAAGCGTGCTCCACACGTCGCCCCTCCACAAAGTCTCCACACCCGTGCCTCAGCTCCAGAACGTCAAGCTCCACAATAACATTCTGCAACTCCAGCCTCCAAATGCTTTTTTACCCTCGGACTTCCACACCAAGGCGCAGTCCGCTAAAGTCAAGCGCTTGACCTCGGTTGCGCAACTCTATTTTCTCGATTACTACTGTGATATGTTTGACTATGTAATCATGAGACACGACCGCGCTCGCATGGTAGAAAACAAATTACATAGTGACCCTGAGTATGCCACCAACCCCAAAAAACAACAGTTGGAGTGGAAAAATTACGTGGGTCGGGAAAGGGCTCTTTTACGGAAAAGAAGGCTCAAACCCAAACATCGCGATTTCGAAATGATCACCCAGGTAGGGCAGGGTGGCTATGGCCAGGTGTTTTTGGCCCGGAAAAAGGATACGCGGGAAGTGTGTGCACTCAAAATCTTGAATAAGAAGCTTTTGGTGAAACTCGATGAAACGCGCCATGTTTTGACGGAACGGGACATTTTGACCAATACCCGCTCCGAATGGTTGGTCAAGTTGTTATATGCATTCCAGGATGCTGAAAAAGTGTATTTGGCCATGGAGTTCGTGCCGGGTGGTGATTTCCGGACGCTTCTCAATAATACGGGCTACTTGGTGCCTCCACATGCCCGCTTTTACATTGCCGAGATGTTTGCTGCGGTGAATTCTCTCCATGACCTTGGCTTCACGCACCGAGACTTGAAGCCCGAGAACTTCTTGATCGATTCCAAAGGCCATATCAAGTTGACTGATTTCGGCTTGGCTGCAGGTTCCGTGTCCAACGACCGGATCGAGTCCATGCGGGTCAAGTTGGCCAGTCTTCAGGATTTGGACGATTATCAGGCTCCGTCCAAGATGATGTATGAGAGACAGAAGCTTTTCCGCCAATCGCAAGGCCACCACAACTTAGCCAACTCCATCGTGGGGTCTCCTGACTATATGGCGTTGGAGGTGTTGGAGGGCAAGAACTACGACTTCACCATCGACTACTGGTCTTTGGGGTGCATGCTCTTCGAGGCTCTTTGTGGGTACCCGCCATTTAGTGGGCTGAAACAGGATGAGACATATCACAACTTGAAGCACTGGAAAACAGCTTTACGCAGACCCCAAACTCGTGATGGTCGCTATGTCTTCAGTGACCGCACGTGGCAGTTGATCATCCGTCTCATAGCCTCGCCCACATCGCGTCTCCGCAACTTCAAGCAGGTGCAAGCACAGCCGTACTTTGGAGATGTGGTAGACTGGGACTCTTTGCGTAACAGACCTCCACCGTTCACGCCTCAATTGGACAACGAGGAGGATGCAGGCTACTTCGACGACTTTGAGGACGAGGAGAGCATGATGAAGTACAAGGACGTTTTCGCCCGCCAGGAGCAGAACGAAACGCTCTTGGAGAACCTGCAAGCCGCCAAGAAACGAGGCAACAACAACTTCATTGGCTTCACTTTCAAGCACAAGTCCAACCCCAACAATAAGTTCCAGAATGGAGAGATCAACCTATTATCGGGAAACGTCAATTCTATCCGGAACCCTTTTGGAAAGAACATCTTGGATCCCTTGGCCACGCTCTACTAATTCATATGTTCCTCATATGAGAATAGAGTGATGCCACCCTTTAAGGATTCACGTCACCACATATGATTAGAGTGATGCCACCACCTATGAATGCAGGTTGTGGGTCAAATCTATGTGATACTCACACTCCATTTTTGCATAATCGGACACGCGACTTACAGTTCATTCTTGCATAGCCGGACATGCCACTCACGATGTGCATCTGAAATTTCCCATTTTCTGTGCCAGTGTCAGATTCTGGAATCGAAAAGGAATTCTCACAAGAGATCTTTCGTTTTCCATCGCAAAGCTTTCCAGTTCCTCCATAAGAAAGCTACTCCAGTTCCTCCATCTACACCACGTGAGGTTCAGGATGCTTTTTACTTAAAGTGGAAGACCTTACCGACTCTACCACTTATCCCTGAAGAAATTGAAGTGGTCATTACTGTGACTAGTATTCATTTAGAATGGTCACTGGAATGGCATAACTTCATGCTGTCATAATGCATAATGCAGAGCTGATAGCCAGAGCTGATAGTCTAAGCTTGGATAGTCTGATACTTGATCAATTCGGCTCTGTGGCCTAACCATGGCATTTGGTAAAGACTGAATATACTTTGGTATACTCATGTTTTGCATAGGATGACATAACTGATTGTCATTGACATCAACTTCGATGGCTCTTTAAATGGTGGAGTTCCATGCCCCAAAGAAATCATTCAACAAACAGTGAACCATATATGTCCTTTTGTGCAGTGCAGCTTATATTTGCAGTCACCGCAGAAACTGTCTTCTAAACACCTCCGAACCTTTTCCACTACCCTTAAATACACGATTTTCCCTTGAGTACATGTCCTATTACATTTTCTGATAGATTCACAAATCAATGATTCATTTAAGCTAGAGCTCTTTGAAATCCATAGGGTGAATTTAGAGTCCTTTAATTTTTAATTTCAATGCTTATTTATCAGGTCAATAAACAAACTGAATAATCGGCACTTTAATAGTTACCAAAGATTATAAGAACGTAATGGAAAAAATGACATGGTGACAAGAAAATAATGTGAAGTCGTGAATATTCAAAGAGTGTGTGTTAGATCCACCAGGTAGTGTCCTACCTATGGAGGTATTTTAAGCCTTCACTGTCTAATCCTAACAATGGCCATACCAAGACGCGAAGACCCAACATCACACGATGTTGGGACGGCGTTCAGGGCTATTGTTCTCGTGCTAAGTCGCACGCCCTTTTTCTCTAAAAGTATTTAAGTACCTCAGATTCCTCCCTCGGAGGAATCATCGGCGAATGAACATAGTAAACAGAGTACCTGACGAAACCGGAATCTAACAGTGTGATCATTGTACCATTAAATTTAGCAAAGAGAACAAGGCAAGTTTTCAGTCATGGATGGAGAATTCAGTTCATTTTTTTTCCGATACAATAGCTTTCCTGAAGATGCTTTTCGCTAAGACACTGTGGGCCAGACGACTAGATCATCTTAGCCAAAAAGAAGCATGCAGTGCCGAGATGAAGGCGCATGAAGAAAACTATCACTTTTCCCGGGAACTCTGTCCTTCTGATGTCTAAGCTATAGGGCATTGGGTGATTTTTTCATAATTTTCAGATGGTTTCAAGCTTTATTTCAAAAAACAAAACAAAAAACAAATAGGGAATCTTTACGTTTTTGAACCACTTTTCTTTCCAGCAGTTTTGTTTTCTTCCTTAGATGCGTTCTCTTTCTCAAGGAATGCTTTACCATGGCATTTGTAGCTTCGGTGTCATCATGTAAGACGTAGATGTCTATCGAAAACCAGTTTGGAAAGGAGGGGTATGTGGTAATAATTTGAGTTATTTCAAGGCCACCGCATGCGTATTAATCAGAAATGGAGATGTTGGGAAAAATGGTGGCCTCAAAAATAAAGTGAGCGACGGGGGGTCCTTATATATGTTCGCGCGCGGGGGTGGCTGCAAATCGGGGGGATTCAGGGGGCGTCCTCGCGAAGAATATAAATAGGACCTCATCCCGCTCAGAAAATACGTTCTTTTTTCCCTCAATACATAAGTAAATCATATCACGTTCAGACGGACTAGAGGTACGAGATTGTCGAAAAAATTACAAGAAAGGCCACATTTGCCTGCCTGCTGTTGAATACTGTTTAAAGTTTTTTCGGTGTGTTCATGAAAGTCAATTTAGATGTCAGTATGGAGATTGGGATTGCACTTGACCGGAGTGTTTGATACGTCAACGAAATGAATTTACAATGCAGGACTAGCTTGTTTGTACAATCCAATTCCACTTGGACAAGTACGAGAGGAAGCTTTATGGGCTGGTTTTAGAAGACATGGTCAGATTTCCTCCAAGAAGAACTAAATCAACTATTCTAGTATGTTACATCAACTATTGCATTATATGGACTACGATTTTTACCTTTGATCGAGAGGCTTACCCTCAGCCCTTATTTTGAAAGAGGAAGCATGATTTAATGTTTCTCGATTGTGTTATTGGTGCATCACTCAGTTTACCATTCTCAACACTTTTCAAGTAACTGAGCTAAGGAAATCCCAGCATATCCGCCATAAAAGACCCAATTTATCGACCGGTTCATGAATTACATTTGATTCTTACCAATGCATTGGATAAAGCTATAACTGGGCCACACAGAAAATATGGGATCAGCTATATATACAACAAATGTGAAACAAATGTGAGGAAAAGAGAGTATGAAAATGCATTTTGAAGCATAGGAATGTTAATAATGGGGAAATTGTGGACCTTAGCAATAATGGGCTGTTAAACATATTTTGATTTAACAAGAATATTTTGCATCCACAGTGATTGACTGCAAAAAGGTGCGAGCCCACACTTTTAGGGAGGAGAAAACATAAAGTCTACTCACTACGCAAGACCCAGAAACACAACAAAAATAATTGGTGATAATTTCCATGAAAGGAAAACAAGTCTTTTTGAAAGCCGTTTTTTTGTCTTTTTTATCTTTGCACACAGTGAGTAATTCTGTGAGACAACTTAATGGTGCACCTTAACCAGAGTACTCAAGACTATAGGTAAGTCACTGAGGCAATGGTAAAACATAGAAAGAGGAAAGGACCAATCTAGAGTGCGGACTAGTTTCAACGAGCATAGTATATTTATAGTACTACTGTTCGGCACTACTACACGATCTATCATACGGTGTTATTATGCTCTACTGTACACACTAGTACCATAAAAACATAGTGAACTACAAGTAGAGCATCTAACTTGGCGAGAGCTTTCCTGAAAATGTTTGCAACATTATCGGTTGTCTTCAGATATTCCAAGGTCTTATATTGCTGTTTGTGATTATATCCCTCACGTGACACTTTTACCTTAATATGCTTTGATCCTTCGTGTTTCTTGAAACCTTTCATTATCTTTATCCCTGATGTACTATCACATATGGATTCGATCTCAAAATGAGCTTCAAATTCTTCCAACGAAATTTTGACCCAAATTGCCTCAAGGATAGTTGTATTCTATGCAAATAATTCTGCATTGAAGGTTGAGACAGCAATAGTTTTCGAAAACTTGGATTTCCACAGTACCGGGGATTGGCACATTATCATGTTACCTATGACTGAGCGATTTGCGTCATTAGGTTCAGAGGCAAAATTCATCCGAGTATGCGACAATATTGCGTTTTGACATGGACTTATAGATTAGTCCAGGTGTTGTTGTGCCACTAAGGTAACGAAGTAGCTTCTCTGCAGCTGCCAAGTGTTTAGTCTTAGGAGCATTAAGATATCTCGACAGTTTCAGCACAATGGAATTGATATCGAAACGGATAGTGTTTGATGCAAAGGAGAGTTGACCAATTATTGGTGGGTATTGCGTTTCATTGCAAAAGTCATTATCTCTTTCATTTGAGTTTTTCTCGAATCCACCCTTTTCAGCAGGCACAACTTTCGATGCACCTTTGTCAAGTGCATAACTCACCAAAAGAGCTTCAATTTAATCACGTCAGTGTGATTTAGAGTACCCATTTTCCACCACAATGTTTATCCCAAGACATTTCTTTGCTTCTGCTAAATCTTCAAAACTGCTGCCCAACATTTCCTTTGTTCTTAACACTTCTTTTGAGCTGGTACCAATAACTAATACCTCATCAACATAGAGTGCTATTAGTGTAAATGAAGGTTTGGTTCTCTTCAGATCAATGCATGTTAATTGGTAGCTGTTTTGAATTCCATCTTGCTGATATGTTCGTTTATCACTTTGTTCCAGGCACATGGGGTTTGCTTTAGACCATATAGGAAACTAGTGGACTAAAATAGTGCTACAGCATAGAAGTACTAAATTCCTAGGTCTACTATTCACAGTAGAGCTTAACACATATTTGCTATGACATATAGTATAGTGCATGATATAACAAACTATAACGTGATACAACATATATACTAAATACAACATATACTAAATACAACATATACTAAATACAACATATACATATACAACATATACTAAATACAACATATATACTAAATACAACACACTATACCACATAATATAGCACACTATGCAGACCCACCTTAGGTGGTATGGATGAATGACCCCAAGCCCATACCTACGGCTTACACATTCTCACCCGTCCAAAACACCTTCACTTCGACCTACACAGAAATCTTCGGATTATAAGTCTACTCAAGTCAAGCACCCACAGACCGAAAGCCAATCAACAGACCGAAAGCCAATCAACAGACCGAAAGCCAATCAACAGACCGAAAGCCAATCAACAGACCGAAAGCCAATCAACAGACCGAAAGCCAATCAACAGACCGAAAGCCAATCAACAGACCGAAAGCCAATCAACAGACCGAAAGCCAATCAACAGACCGAAAGCCAATCAACAGACCGAAAGCCAATCAACAGACCGAAAGCCAATCAACAGACCGAAAGCCAATCAACAGACCGAAAGCCAATCAACAGACCGAAAGCCAATCAACAGACCGAAAGCCAATCAACAGACCGAAAGCCAATCAACAGACCGAAAGCCAATCAACAGACCGAAAGCCAATCAACAGACCGAAAGCCAATCAACAGACCGAAAGCCAATCAACAGACCGAAAGCCAATCAACAGACCGAAAGCCAATCAACAGACCGAAAGCCAATCAACAGACCGAAAGCCAATCAACAGACCGAAAGCCAATCAACAGACCGAAAGCCAATCAACAGACCGAAAGCCAATCAACAGACCGAAAGCCAATCAACAGACCGAAAGCCAATCAACAGACCGAAAGCCAATCAACAGACCGAAAGCCAATCAACAGACCGAAAGCCAATCAACAGACCGAAAGCCAATCAACAGACCGAAAGCCAATCAACAGACCGAAAGCCAATCAACAGACCGAAAGCCAATCAACAGACCGAAAGCCAATCAACAGACCGAAAGCCAATCAACAGACCGAAAGCCAATCAACAGACCGAAAGCCAATCAACAGACCATTCGGGTTGCAAAGTATTCATGACAGATACAATTATCTCCACATTGCAACTGCACTCTACTGTCTATGCAGTGCAATTCCACTCAACTCAGCCCTTTAGTGAACCTGAATACGTCAAAAAACTCGTCTCGAAAACGGCTCGGCCTTGTATCACCCCACGTTTCCGTCCCAGAATTGAAACCACATATCAACATGCCAACGAGTACCTAGCATATATGGAGGAAAGATACTTCGTGGATACATTGTGATCATGCCACTGAAAGACAACAGGGCTGTACATACTCTGAATAATAAGGTTTCACATATTTGAATAATAAGGTTTTACATATTTGAATAATAAGGTTTTACATATTTGAACAATAAGGTTTTACAGACTCTGAAGAATAAGATTTTACAGACTTTGAATAATAAGGTTTTACATATTTGAATAATAAGGTTTTACATATTTGAAGAATAAGGCTTTACATATTTGAACAATAAGGTTTTACAGACTTTCAGCAAGAATCACAGCAATAAAGTCACACAAAATGTTAAAGGAATGCACGTCGTCCAAGTTCCTGATGAGCCACTGGAGAATGGGCATGAGCCACACCTCCTCGACCATCTAAAGCGTTTCAGATCTTGCCTCGTTTCTTCAACTCGTTGAGTAGCGAAACCGTCTGCTCTTTGGGCGATCGGCAGGACACCGCACTATCTAGAGCCTCGGCCCATTTGAACGATTCAAGTGTTTTTCGAATTGCTTCATTCAAGTGTCTTTCGATTTGCTTCATTCAAGTGTCTTTCGAATTGCTTGAGTCTCTTGTTGCTGGACGACGTGGACTTGACGATTTGTGTTTCCTCTTCTCCCATTTAGTCTGCACCCTTGGTGATTCTGGCGTAGGCACTGATAGAGGCTCTTGGGTGGCCAGGTACCCAATCTTGAGGAGAATGAAGATAAAGTAGGCAGTTGCCCTTTAAACAATGTGTTTGAAACGTATCAACCGTACATTCAAATACCTCAGTTTAATAAGTAGTTTCCAAAATTGATATTGAGCTCTCGGATGGTTTATAGGGTTTTGACTTAGCACGCCTATGCCCCAATTTTTAGTACAGGCCTTACCCAATACGGATAAGACAATAAACATTTTGGGCTTGTAAGGAAAATTGATGGAATATGCTTGCTAATAGTTCCCGAGTATACTTTGAACAATAAGGTTTACATACTTGAGCAATAAGGTTTACATACTTGAGCAATAAGGTTTTACAGACTTTGAACTATAAGGTTTACATACTTCGAACAATAAGGTTTTACAGACTTTGAACTATAAGACTGGGCAGACTTTGAACAAACAAAAAGTGTAAAAGGTGCTGTGGCCCCGTCACATGAGACTTTGGTCATGTAAGGTACAGCTTACATACCCTTGTATATCAATATATACTAAAACATAGGTTGAGACCGGGTGACTGGGTGACCCTGAAAGAACTAATTTAAGTGCCCGATTTTCCCTCTAGAGAGCCATTGGCAAGCTATAGTAGTGGGGTTTTGATGGCCATATCCACTTCGTAGGCTTCATACTAAGTTCGAAAGTAGAGGGTAGAACTCGCCTACAATGGATCTAACAAATCACCAATCAGTACAGTTTCAAGTCAAAAAGTTATTAATCAGTACAGTTTCAAGTCAAAAAGTTATTAATCAGTACAGTTTCAAGTCAAAAAATTATTAATCAGTACAATTTCAAGTCAAAAAATCACCATTCAGTACCTGTAGATTAGATAACGCCAGTTCTGGAACGACAATTGCCGCACCAGGAGAACCCGTGATTAACCAGGGTGTAACATCCAGTGGATGACTCATACTATAAGACATTGGCCTCATAGTCTCATCAGGATATGTAAACACTTCACAAGAAGTGATTACTTCTTTAGAGTATTAGCAATACGAGATCTTTTGGTGGGTCTGGTTTTGGAGGCATCCTGGTATACCCCAGGCAGTTGATGTTCCATTTAGTACTAACAATAAATGGGCCGGAGTCCCCATTATATATCTGGAGATTCTTCCTTCAACACTCGATCAATTTCTGCAAGTATCAAGTCAAAAAGTTACTAATCAGTACACTTTCAAGTCAAAAAATCACCAATCAGTACAGTTTCAAGTCAAAAAGTTACTAATCAGTACAGTTTCAAGTCAAAAAGTTATTAATCTGTACAGTTTCAAGTCAAAAAGTTATTAATCAGTACAGTTTCAAGTCAAACCGTTACTAACCAGTACAGTTTCAAGTGAAAAAGTTACTAATCAGTACACTTTTATGTCAAAAAATCACCAATCAGTACAGTTTCAAGTCAAAAAATCACCAATCAGTACAGTTTCAAGTCAAAAAATCACTAATCAGTACAGTTTCAAGTCAAAAAATCACTCCCGTATCCATCAACTTGTTAGGAATCTTACGTGCCTCGGCACCATGCAACCCCAGACTATACACGTAGCGACGACTCGCCCATAAATATGGGAAAGGCCCGCGACTTTTGAGAGACCAGTCTTTTACCTGGTTTAGTTTATATACAAGTTCCAGGTTTGAATCCAGGATCCGGCCAAAAACCCGTCCCTCTTTAAGCGAACAGAACCTCCAACCGAACCCCAACACTTGAACAATTTGCCGGTACATTTCTTGGTGTATCGGTGTATTACTGAGGACGATAGCCCGACGAAAGATGTCAACGAATACCTAGCGTGTAAGGAGGCAAGGTACTTCGCGGGTATGCAGGCAACTGAAAAGTATAAGAAGCGCTGTGGACCCGTTACATAGGACTTTGGTCTTGTAAGGTACAACTTACATATCCCTGTATATTAATATATACTAAAACAAAAGTTGAAAAAAGAAGAGCTGTCGGTAAAGTCATTCAGCCAGTTTGTAAAGTTACTAAAAGTTTTCAAATCATCAGATTTACTCTGGTCAATTTTGCAACCTCTATTGTATCCAAAAAGGACATTTAATGGTACTTGGGAGGTTCCAGAACTGCATATAGGTTTAGAATTCTTAAGTAAGTTACTCGTAGAATTATTCAATTCACATGCCAGTGACGTATTAGAGTTTATTATAATAAGAGAGTCTCATGGAATAGTTATTCTTCTCTTCAGCCACCAGTACCAATAATTACTACTTCGTCACAAACTGTGACTAGACCATTTTGGCTACCTCTGTCAGTGGCTAATAGCTAGGACAAAACCTATGAATCTGCTTTATTACGGTCATGAAAACCTTCATCTTGAAGTAGCCATTACGAGACTACTGGTTAGAATCAATAGAGTATCGTGTGATGTATATTACTATAGTAAACAGAGTGCCTGGCGTAATAACAAGAATCTAATAAGTACGTAGTATCCATACATTATTCATACTTAAATTGAATGAATGCACACATTGCACATTCAGTGGATCCATAGATACTCATTATCCTTTACTCAAACTTAGTACTAAGTGCTGTCTTCCGACTCAGGCCTGAATAATACTCAGTACTAAATCTCCCTTGTACTGAAATCATAATCCTTCACTCGTAATCGTCATATTGCATCTTCTGGATCACCTAATTCTTGTGTAGTTGACCTCTTAGATTAACCATAGCTCAATTTCATGCACTCCCATGAGTACATCAATTGAAAATTCATACAGATGGTGTCGCACAACTGGCATCTACTCCTGCCAGATGAAATCCCGGGCCACGTCGTTCTCAATGGCAGGCCTCTGGATCCGGGTATGGATCTTTTCACACACACTGCTGGCCTTCTCGATCACGTGCACCAAGTCTTCATCGGAGAACGACCCATGGCCATCCACAAGAAGAAGCTTGGACGCCCGTGCATCCCGGATACCAAAAGCCACCACATGATGGCTCGAAGACTCCCGGAGCACTTTCAACGAAGGAAAAGCTTCCAAAGTGCCTGCGGGGGAAGTTGCAAGCGACACTGCTGCAAATGACTCATAAAGCGCCACTTTGGCATTGACAAGCGCAAAATACACACAGTTCACCGCAGCACTCAACTCGTTGCACGTATAGTATTTACCTGAGGCTGCACTACCATCCACCGCGTCCAGGCCCTCTGCATCACTATCACAAGTTAAAAACTGCACCACGATTTGGATCAGTTGCCGAGGATATTTGAACCGCACAATGACCAGCTGCAAAATCAGCCGTAAATAGTCCTCCAACACTTTTTCTCGCGTGGCTGAAACTCCTTTGGAGGGCCGTACTATGATCTCCAAACTGGCTTGCGTAGGCATTTCGTGCCTGAGTTTGGCCTCTATGGGGCCCGTCACTGATGCTATCACATTCGTGTGTCCTGCAGACAACCGTGCCGACCCATCCACCTGGTCTAGTTTGGTCGACGACACTGTAAAGGGGGGCATATTATTGGGTATAGGGGTTTATTCTATTTATTTTGGCTGCTTGGCTGCTTTAGTTTTCTGGAATGGGCTCTATATGTCGGATGCGATTGTAGCTTATTCCAGGTTGACTTTTCTGGTGATGTGTTTTCTTTGGGTGTGCTGGTTTATACGCTTCCCAAGTGTAATTCTCAGAACGACCCACTCTATAAACGAAACGACAAATCTGGTTGACACGGATTGCTGATGCACTCAAAAGTATTGGAGTTGTACAAGACTATGAGGGTCTTTTGGTGAGATGCGATATGCGTCACGTGTGTGTGCGCACGTGACCCGCACATGACCCTAACTCCATTCTCTGCTCTCTTCTAACTTCTGTATGTCTGAGTACGAGAACGCTTTGCTCCAGGATTTCGAGAGTGACGAGGATATCGATGTGGAAGAAGTTGGAGATGAGCAGTGGGGACATGAGCAAGCCCGAGCTTCAACACCTTCTTTTTCCCCGGGAAATGGCCTTTTGAGTAGGCCACAACACCTAAACATACCCTCCAAAAAGGGACATTCTAATGGTAACACCCCAAATGAAGTGCAGCTCAATTCTCATGAAAATTCTGGTTCTAATGGTGAAACCGCGGAGTTTTTGACGGATTGTACTCCAGAAAACACCCAAAACACTCTTTCGGCCATCCAAATGCTTCTACAAAAGCGTAATTCCGCTCTAAATGTCGGAACAAGGCTCCAGAGAATTGACTCCATGAAACCTGTTCCAGTAGAGTCCCTCCTGACTGTTTTGGGGCTCATTCCCGAGATTCGCCAGGAATTATCCCGGGCAATTGAAAATACCGATTACCATGAACTTCTAGCGCAAATGGCCCAGCTGAATGAAAGCGAAGAGTACCGTTTTCTTCAGTCATTGAGTGCTTTGCCAGCAATAATCCAAGAGGAAATCGGGCTTCTATACAGGTACGTCTGTGTGCAGTACAAGGTAGTTTTCCCCGAGTTGGAGACGCTAGTACCCAGTTCCGAAGCCTACTGTGGGGTCGTGCTTGAAATTGGGCAGGATTTGGCCGATATCCGGGCGCATGAGGCCAATTTGAAGCGTCACGTGACCCCGGAAAAGGTCCTAACCATTGTTATGGCCGCCCTACAGCAGCACGCCAGGCTGTTCACGCTATCAGAGGACGATATGAAGAGTGTGGCCGCAGCATGTGCGGCGTGCATGGAACTCCACGGGTTTCTCCGAGAAATCGGCCATTATATAGCCGGAAAATTGGCCTCGTTTGCACCCAACGTCACTGCTTTGGTGGGACCAATCACTTCGTCGCAGTTGCTCATGAGTTCGGGTTCTTTGGCGTCTTTGGCTCTGACTCCTGCATGCAACCTCCCGTCTCTAGGGGCTCGAGAACTTCTGATCCAGCACTCGGGAAGTTCCGGAAAAAATACCGGGTACCTCTTCCACTCTCCTATTCTCCAAGGCCTTCCCCCCGAAATCCTCCGACTGGCGCAGCGTGTGCTTTCGGCAAAGACAGTGTTGGCAGCACGCGTGGACTTGGCCCGGTCGTGCACAGACGGCACCATGGGCCAAAAGTACAAGCAACAAGTGCAGGACCAAATCGACCGACTTCTTACTCCACCGGAGCGGGTGAAGACAAAAGCTCTTCCCGTTCCGCAGGAACAAAAGTCTAAAAAAAGAGCCGGGCGCCGGTTTCGCAAGGTCAGAGAACGGTTTCAGATGTCGGAGCTCCGAAAGGCACAGAACAAGGTGCAGTTCGGAAAGGAAGAAGACCATGTGGTGGACGGTTATGGCGAAGAAGTTGGTCTAGGCATGAGCAGACAACTGGATAGTGTGCAGGTGAACCGGAATACCGATGCACGGATGTCTAAGGCCATGATCAGCCGGTTGCAGCTGCAAAAAGAAAGAGACACTTTGGATTCTCTTGCAGAGACAATTGTTTTGGCCCCAGCAGAGAAGCGTAAGGTGGAGGAGTCATCCGATTGGGGCTCAATGAAAAAGAGAAAGGTGTGAGGAAGCAAGAAGTCGATAGTAATGAGGATCGAGTTACATATAATTTATCACGATATTCTATATTCTAATTTATTTATATAGCTTTTTTGCTAAGTTTCACTATTGTTCATAATACTAATAATAACTCAAAAGCACTGGGTTTAAACCCATCTTTCAAAACAAAAATTAAATGCACAAAATAAGATTTGTACACATCGTGATCAAGCTCTTCTGAAAAAAGAATATTCAAAGAAAAAATCTATCAAAAGCGGGAATCTCGGAAACGATAAATTATTGAATGAAATTGAGAACACAATGGAAGTACTTTTATATAACTTAAAGGATACAGTAACGTTTTCGTAGTGGATCTGGTGGTTTGCTAGAGTCATACTTGAATGTACAGACCTAGTTCATGGCCCTAATAGATGCGATACGGTAGGGGGATGCCATGGGGTAGACTGAGTCCAAAACCGGGGTTTGGGGGGGAATTCTTTGCAAGTTTTGAAGCCTTTGCATTTTCGGCAAACTCTGTAAGCGAAACATTGGGATGGGTGCTTTTTCCAGGAATCGGAGGGCCTTATAAGTAGAGTCTGAACTACTAATTGCACCACCTGTAGTTTTACACTTCTAGTTTACACTTCTAGTTTACACTAGTAATTCTACACTAGTAATTCTACACTAGTAATTCTACACTACTACCACTTCTAGTTCTACACTACTACCACAACTTATCGTATTACTAGTACTAATACTGGACACTACTTTTAGTACTACGATTTAAAACACTTGTACTTTTAGTTCTACACTACTACTGCCACTAGTATCTTGTACTTGTACTTTTAGTTCTACACTACTAACACCACTAGTATGTTATACTTCAAGTTCTACACCACCACTTCTAGTTTCACACTAGTAATTCTAGTGATCTTTTACTTGTAGTTCTAGTTTTACGCTGCTATTTTTACACTACTAAGACCACTTGTAGTTCTAGTTCTACGCTACTATTAATACTAGCATCTCGTACTTGTAGTTCTATTTCTATACTACTACCACTTCTAGTTCTAGCTCTAATGATGTAATTTAATTAGTTATAAATTTGATAAAGTTTTAAGAGCTCATACACTAAAAGCTAATAGTTTAAATAGATAAAAATATCTATATATGTTCATATAATTCATCAAAAACAATCGAGATATAAATTTAACCAATCTAAATTACTTATATTTCTTTTGTTGTATTTATAGATTTAATTTTTATGAATTTGCATACAGCTTCAACTAAAAAAGAGGAGTTGAACCCCAATCAACAAACCTAAAAGTCAATTTTTTTGTAAGCTCCGTAATTTGGTTGACGAAAAAGTACTAAACGTTAACAAATCCTTCAATTCGTATAACGAGATCTTGGCTGACATAACCAAAGGAACTCTACTAGCTATTTTTTTGCATACTATTCTTGAGACCGTTTTGATTGGACTGGTTAAAACCGGTAGTTTAGGAACTGCCTGCATTTGTTTTCTTTAAGTTTTTTATCATATTAGTTTTTTCTATAATTGATATATCTTTTCTATTATATATTAATACTGCTTCTGTTAGACCCACCATGGGTAAATACACTACCCATAGAGGTATTGCCGTGTACATAGCGTAAAATTATTACAGCCAAGCTTCAAAGTAGTCTTCTCCAGTGTGCGTAGTTAGTAGTTAGTCCCAGTATGTCAGTCACCACCAGTACAAGCGCAGTCTGTCCTAGTCCAAGAATAGCCCGTGTCACTCGAAGTCCAAGTCGACAAGTGATGTACAATCACAGATAAAGGGGCAACCACTACAAAAGCCATTATTACAAGTGACATGTTATTGGGCGATCGGATCGTTCTCGCTTGGCTCGGCACCGAAGTGCACTAATTTCGAAAGTTATTTAAATAAAACTTACTTAGAAAATAAAAAAATAGTAATATGTCTATTACTAAAGCTTTATTAAAATATGATTATAATAATTTTTCTTTATGAATAATAGAATATATTCCTATTAAAGAATTAAAACTACTTACCGGTGCAAACGCAGCAGGTAAGTCCACCTTGATGAGAACCACAGCGTTAGCTACAATGCTTGCACAAATAGGATGCTACTTGCCAGCAGAAAAAGCAGAATTGTGTCCTGTGGACAAGATCATGACCCGGTTGGGTGCAAACGACAACATCATCCAAGGGAAGTCGACATTCTTCGTTGAGTTGTCGGAAACAAACGCAAATGCAGCGGTGGGTTCTCGCGTGTAGTCCCGTCTATAAAGTCTATAAGTTCTATACGTGTCAGGCTGTGGAACCAGTTCTGCTCCAATTTCAATCTGTCCAATGACTAGACAAAAAGTTAGAATTGTATTTTTTGAATTTTTAACCTCTACAGAAAGAAAGTATAATCTATATAGAGCATACGAATGCCAATGACTCGTCCAAGGCGTCATACCCCGTGACTTGGACCCATACTTTCACCTTATCTCGAGATATGGCGTTTAACTGCCAAGCTCCACTTCTCTGGTACTCACAGGCTAACTCTATAAGTACTCGGATTCCTACTATTGGGAGTCCATCAACGAACATAACCCCAGTACTAGACTATAGACTAGAATAGACTATAGACTAGCATAGACTATCGACTAGAATACAGTATAGCCTAGGATACAATATAGACTAGAACACTATAGCCTAGAATACAATATAGAATATAGACTATAGACTATAGAGTAGACTGAGAAGTGTGAATATTCAGTAGTGAAATTTTTATAGCAGTACAAACCTTATAGTTGTGAGATTTTATAGCAGTAAAAACCTTATAGTAGTGTAGACTGTAAGATCCATTGTCAACAGGGCTCTGCCCATTAAGCTTCTACTCCCAAAGTCATAAGCAGCTCTGTCTTCTACAGATACGAACGAACAGTGTAGATGTACCAATATACAGACCAAATTAGGCATAGGTAAAGAGTATGAGTATAGAGTAGACTATACAGCTATAAAGAGAGTAGAGAGTAGAGTATAGAGTATAGAGTAGTAGAGTAGAGTAGAGAGTATAGAGTATAGAGTATAGAGTATAGAGTATAGAGTATAGAGTATAGAGTAGTAGAGTAGTAGAATATAGCAGTACAGTCGTATGTAATAGAGTAGTATAGAGTAGAGTAGTATAGAGTGGATTATGTAGTCGAGTGTTAGACCCACCATGGGTAAATACACTACCCATAGAGGTATTGTTAGAGCCTATGAATGCCAATGACTCGTCCAAGGCGTCATACCCCGTGACTTGGACTCATCCTTTCGTCTTACCTCGTGACATGGCGTTTGACCACCATACTCCACTTCTCTGATACCCACAGGTTAACTCTATAAGTACTCGGATTCCCACCTACTGGGAATTCATCAACGAATAAACATACAAAACAGAGTACTGGACGTAACCAGAATCTAACAACTACTTACTATACTACACTACACTATACTACTCTACTACTATACTACTACTCTGCTACTATAATATAATTTAATTAAGGGAGAAATGATAAATTTAGAGGTTATATTTATGATATATTTAACTTCATAGTTATTTTACCTTATTACATAAAATGATATATATAATTAACTATAAATAAAATAAAAATAAAAAAATTAATGAGATTAACTAGTTAATTATAAAATAATAAGTTATATTAGTTAATAAATGTAGGTCCTTATGACTGGGATAGCCCGGAGAGTGGGGTAATTAAGTTTATAATTAGTAAATAATAGAAATAACTTTATAGGTAAAAACTACTCTGTAATAGATTATAAATTCAAATAGAATAATTATTCTATACGCGGCATACTGCCGCATGATTATAGATATATCGTAAATAACAATTATTTAGTTGTTTGATATTAATCATTGATATTTTAACTTTATTGTAATTTTATAAATAATAAATCTTATACTTACAACTTATTTCATATAACATATAATAACATATTTAAACAACATATACCTATAAATAAAATTAAATATAGATTAAAAATAGAATTTATGATATAGTAGATATATTAATATATAACATAAATTCCGTATTGTTAGACCCACCATGGGTAAACACACTACCCATAGAGGAATTGTTAGAGCCTACGGATGCCAATGACTTGTCCAAGGCGTCATACCCCGTAACGTGGACCCATCCTTTCACCTTACCTCGTGACATGGCTCCACTTCTCTGGTACTCACAGGCTAACTCTATAAGTACTCGGATTCCCACCTACTGGGAATCCATCAACGAATGAACATAACCCCCAGTACTAGACGTATTCAAGAATTGTCAACGAATACCTAGCGTGTACGGAGGCAAGGTACTTCGTGGATATGTTGTACGCAGGCCATTGAAAGGACAATAGGGCTGTGCAGACTCTGAACAATAGAGGCTGTGCAGACCCTGAACAATGAAGGCCGTGCGGGTCCTAGGCGAACTGAAAAGTATAAGAAGCGCTGTGGACCCGTTACATAGGACTTTGGTCTTGTAAGGTACAATTACCGATCCCTGTATATTAATATATACTAAAACAAAAGTTGAAAAGAATCTAACAGCTTCTCTAAATATTTTATAATTATAATATTTAGATGTTAATAACTAAGATTTATCAAATATTGGCAAAATTACATTAATTAAATGCTCTATTTTTGATATTTTAAAAACTCTCGTTGTTTTATCTTTACATATAATACCAACACCTAATTTTTTTTTAGAGCATTTGCTTCCTCACTAATCTTGCCCCCGTGAATGTTATTAACTTCTTGTCAAAGACTCGAAACTAATAAGTCATTGACATAACTTAAAATTTCTTTAATATTATCATTCCGATAAATTTCAGTATCCTTTAATTTATATCAAAGTACTTCTATTGTGTTCTCAATTTTATTCAATAATTTACCCTTTCGGAGGTTCCCGCATTTGATGGAGTTTTTCTGAATATAGATAAAATTCTATATTCTTAATTGTTGTTAAGTCCTCTTCTGTGTTGGTATTGACCTTGTTTGTGGTTTTGAAATGTACGCATTCATTTACATCTCTTACAATTATATGGCCTCCTGATAGTTTTAAATATATATATTGAGAAATCAGGGTATCCCTGAACCAGTTTCAAAATGAAGATTCACTTTCGTTGAACTTAACACAATTATCGGCCCACAGCATTGCTGCGGGCGTATTAAAGCAAGAGATAGTTTACTAAATCCGATTCCCAATAATCAGATTATTCTCGATTTCACACAACCTTCAGAGACTACTTTGTTGAAGTGAGAGGAGCTACGTTCAACAATATAATGCCTAGTAGATGACGTTTCACGGTCGAGGAATTAATTTGCGAATGGACCAATAG
>NKZC01000228.1:7055-27045 GCA_002374385.1 Metschnikowia borealis | reverse complement strand
AGTGTAGTGTAGTGTCTATAGTGTAGTGTAGTGTCTATAGTGTAGTGTAGTGTCTATAGTGTAGTGTAGTGTCTATAGTGTAGTGTACTAGTATATTGCGTAATTATGTCCCGTGAATGTAGAAAGTCTACAGTAGTCTATAGAGTAGTATTCTGTGATATGAGTATAGTAGTATAGACCATAGATTATAGACTATATAGTACAGTAGATTATGTAGTAGAGTAGATGATGTAGTAGTGTAGATTATGTAGTAGAGTAGTAGAGTAGTAGTGTAGATTATGTAATAGAGTAGATTATGTAGTAGTATATATTATAGTAGATTATGTAGTAATGTAGATTATGTAGTAGAAGTACCTACAATAGGTATGTAGTGGGGTACTCCAATAATAAAGCGATCTGGTGTTTAATATATTCTTTGCTACATTTATGCCTTATTGATCCTATGTTCGTTGATACCTCTTCAGAGCGGGAGCGGAACCAGAGAGGTTTGAATATCTAGAGAAAAACGTGGCTTCGAAAAATCTCCACCTGACCAATGGTAATGTTTTTTCAATATTCAAAAAGACCAGTATTGTACGGAATGCAAGTTCCATAACATGGCGACCATGGTGTCGTATAATGATGGACTCTTCATTGTTAGGATCGGATGTCGTAGGCTTCCTTTAATTTCTATGGCAGGGACCAGTCTGTGGTGCTAGAAACCGTACTTAATACTTATTACTTATTACTTATTACTTATCACTTATTACTTATTACTTATACTTATCACTTATTACTTATTACTTATTACTTATTACTTATTACTTATTACTTATTACTTATTACTTATTACTTATTATTTATTACCTACTACAATTTACTATGAATTACTACTTATTACTCTTTACGTTGTTACTACTTACTACTTACTACTTACTTATTACTTATTATGTATTACTTATTACGTATTACTTATTAATTAGTTCCACCTATTAATTATGAGTTACTAGGAATTATTACTTAGTACTACGTATTACTTATTACTTATTACTTACTACTTATTACTTATTACTTATTACTATCTTACTACTATTCATTACTACTTATTACGACACACTACTCACTACTTATTACTTATTACTTGGTGCTGTCAACGAGTACCTAACATGTACGGCGAAAAGGTACTTCATGGATATGTTATGTACAGGTCCCTGAAAGACAATAGGGCTATGTAGATCTTGAATACTAAGACTGTGCAGACCTTAGACGAACAAAAAGTATAAGAGGTGCTGTGGCCCCTTCACATAGGAATTTGGTCTTGTAAGGTACAACCTACATATTCCTGTATATTCATATATACTAAAACATAAGTTGACAAGTATTTACTACTACGAATTATTACTTAGTAGTACTTATTACTTATTACTTATTGCTCACTACTTACGACTACTTAGTACTACTCACTACCTAGTACTTATTCAGTTTTACTTAGTACTTAGTTCTACCTATTACTTATTAGTTACTAGTACTTATTAGTTACTAGTAATTATTAGTTACTAGTACTTATGAGTTACTAAGAGTTACTACTTAGTACAACTTACTTACTACTGATTACTTCTGAGTTTCCTACTACTTATTACTACTTATTACGACTCACCACTCACGACTCACTACTCACTACTTCTAATACCAGTACTAAGTCTCTGTCTCTGTCTCTGTCTTTGTCTCAGTCTCAGTCTCAGTCTAAGTCTCAGTCTCAGTCTCAGTCTCAGTCTCAGTCTCAGTCTCAGTCTCTGTCTATAGTAGTCTGTATTCCCTAGCCTCTAGCGTGTCTTTGTCTCTGTCTCTGTCTATAGTAGTCTTTGTTCTCTAGCCTCTAGCTTGTCTTTGTCTCAGTCTCAGTCTCAGTCTTTGTCTCAGTCTCTGTCTCAGTCTCAGTCTCAGTGTATAGTAGTCTGTATTCCCTAGCCTCTAGCGTGTCTTTGTCTCAGTCTCAGTCTCAGTCTCAGTCTCAGTCTCAGTGTATAGTAGTCTGTATTCTCTAGCCTCTAGCTTGTAAGACATGAACACTCCTTGGATTAATTGAACTCAACTTCGATAAAATATGCATGCTTATTTAAACGTTTTTCTCAATTTTGGCTCGGAATCAGGGCGAATGCGGTGCCTTATATATTCGCATTTTCTCGCTCCTGTATGGTTGATGGCTGCAAATAAACAGGGCGGGGTATGCAAGGAAAAATGCCTATAAAAGTGCCCCCTCCCCCAAATATCTCGTCTACTTTTTTTCTTACGTCTCTTTTCACTTCTCAAATGTTTCTTGGTAGGACATCCATGCCATACAAAATGACTCATACATTTGTACACTCTCGCTTCCACTGACTCATACTTATTCTTGAGGCCTCCCACCATTAGTTATGTGAGTGATACCATATTGAAGACAGATCTTATATACCCTACTATTAGAATTGGAAGAGCTTATTAGTGAATTGATGGTTCCCCTTTCGCCACACTATTATATGCCGTATCACTAGGCCCTGGTGATACTTCTGGTCTTACTTCGGCTAGAGAGCATCCAGAAATGTCCATTCAAGTCTGGGTTTATATGAAATACCGATTGATTGTTTCTTAAAGGGGATTAAAATCCAGCCAAGGTGTCGATAGTGACGACTTTCAGTATACCGGACGACAATGGAAAGGATATTCTGATTGTGTGCAGTCGCTGTAATGTTTAGAACTATGCTACTATATTACTATAACACTACTGCCTGGTATGGGTCAAGTGTCAGGTTTCCGGGGATCAGGTATTATGTATCACGTGTGAGATTCTTGTTGAACATTATGTACTCAGTTATCCATTTTGTTCGTTGTGGATTCCTCAGAAAGAGCAACCAGTGCAGTTTATATAACTAGCCAAGGGAAATGTGGCAGTGAAATCTGTTTACCAGAACAAAGGTGATGATTTTTCTGGCTCGAAAAAAGACCCTCATTTTAAATCACTACCTAAGATGGATGTTACAAGGTGCTAGGTTTGTTTGCTTTACATGTTTTGTATATAACGACCAGTGCCAGTGTTTAGAGGCTGCAGCCAGATGTATAGGCGTAGTTATGATGGTAAGTCTGGGGTGTTTAAAGTACGGCATGACTGGTGAGGAGTTGCAACGTTTAGCAATTCTATAGAAAGTCAGAAAAATAGTCAGATAGAAAGTCAGAAAAAAAGGCGGAAATAGAAAGTCAGAAATAGCACTACTGACTACTGACTATCACTACTACTGTATACTAACATCTTATACTTGGCACCTTCTCGGTTTGCCCTTACTCCACCCTTTACCAGCTCTATTTCAAAATATCTAAGGGGCCGAATTTTCTTCCTGAGGAGTGATGACGAATATACTCATGTAGTTTCCATGTTATAAGAACCGAACCTCTTTAAACCAGTTGACATCTGTTTGATAGTACCTTGCTAATTGGTCTAGGCTGGCAGTTCTAGAGCTAATTCCTGTTTAATACATGTATCCCGAAGGATATTTTGTATTAGATAAAAATCACCACTTGAATGATTTATAGGAATATCGTAGTCGAACCTTCAGATCCGGGCACCGCAGCCACTCACGTGACCTCTCGTCAGGTGACGACTCACCCCAATATCAAAAGACATGCTGCGCTGTTTATGACACCACCAAATATGTATACCGGCAGCCACCGATATTAAACAAATCTCGAAACCCAAACTATCAATTTCAAATGGTCCAGAGGTTCGGATGTTTGACCAAATTTGAATATCATGATCACTATAACGAAGGACCTGCATATACCTCATCCCCTGGGACCCTTCGTTTCCAATTTGTCAGTAACATTTTTCACCACATCACCAAGCTCTACCAAGCATTAAGTAACCCACACCCACCTACAAACCCGCAAACACCGACTCCCCGTTATTCTCTGGCTGTGATGCTTCTGAGCTTATCTGCAGTCCGTGTTTTAAGTCGCGGAAAAAGCATCTCATCACTTCTCACCTCTCATCTCTCACTTCATCCCAAACCAGCATGCCCAAAAAAGCCATCGACTCCCGGATCCCGGCGTTGATCAGGAACAGTGCCCAAACCAAGGAGCGCAGTTTCTTCATTATTGTCGGGGACCGTGCTCGTAACCAGCTTCCAAATTTGCACTATCTTATGATGAGTGCCGACCTCAAGATGAACAAATCTGTTCTCTGGGCATACAAAAAACAGCTTCTTGGGTTCACGTCGCACCGCAAGAAAAGAGAGGCCAAGATCAAGAAGGAAATCAAGCGGGGCACACGCGATATCAACGACCAGGACCCGTTCGAGGCCTTCATCTCCAACCAGAACATCCGGTATGTGTACTATAAGGAAACCGAGAAGATCCTTGGTAACACCTACGGTATGTGTATCTTGCAGGACTTCGAGGCCATCACGCCCAACTTGATGGCTCGTACCATCGAGACCGTGGAGGGAGGAGGTATTGTGGTGATGCTCCTCAAATCCATGACCTCTTTGAAACAGTTGTATACCATGAGTATGGATGTGCACTCTCGGTACCGGACTGAGGCCCATGATGACGTTGTTGCACGCTTCAACGAGCGCTTCTTAATGTCCTTGGGAAGCAACCCCAACTGCTTAGTGGTGGACGATGAATTGAACGTGTTGCCCATTCTGGGAGGCAAGCACGTGACCGCTTTACCTCCTGCGGACGATGATGTGCAGACTCCTCGCCAACAGGAGTTACTTGACTTAAAGCTGTCTTTGGCTGATGTGCAGCCTGCAGGCTCGCTAGTGTCGCTTGCACGGACGGTAAACCAGGCACAGGCCATTTTGACCTTTGTTGATGTCATCAGTGACAAGAAGTTGAACACTACCGTGGCTTTGACTGCAGGACGTGGACGTGGTAAGTCTGCTGCCTTAGGAATTGCTATTGCTGCTGCCGTTTCCCATGGCTACTCCAACATTTTCGTGACATCACCTTCGCCGGAGAATTTGAAGACGCTTTTCGAGTTCATCTTTCGTGGTTTCGATGCTTTGGGCTTCACCGAACACTTGGATTACGACATCGTGCAGCTGACCAACCCTGCATTCAACAATGCCGTTGTCAGAGTTGACATCAAGCGGGACCATCGCCAGACTATCCAGTACATCCTGCCTGGAGATAGTCACGTGCTCGGCCAAGCGGAGTTGTTGATTATTGATGAAGCTGCTGCCATTCCTTTGCCAATCGTGCAGAAGTTGCTTGGCCCATACCTCGTTTTCATGGCCTCGACCATCAACGGATACGAGGGAACCGGCCGGTCGTTGTCGTTGAAATTGATCCAGGGTTTGCGTGCACGTGACAATGCACGTGATAGTGCGCGGGACCAAGACGAATCACGTGATATCCGGAATCTCCGCGAGGTGGTGCTTGATGAGCCTATTCGTTATGCTCCGGGCGACCCAGTGGAGAAGTGGCTCAACAAGCTCTTGTGCCTCGATGCAACGCTCTCCAAAAATGCCTTTAAAGGTACGCCGCATCCTGCAGAGTGCACGTTATATGCAGTCAACAGAGACACGCTTTTCCTGTACCATCCGGTTTCGGAAGCGTTCTTGCAGAAGATGATGGCCCTTTACGTGGCGCTGCATTACAAGAACTCGCCCAATGACTTGCAACTCATGAGTGATGCTCCTGCACATCAGCTCTACGTGTTGCTTCCACCCATCGACCCTCAAAGCACGCGCATCCCCGACCCGCTTTGCGTCGTGCAGCTTGCATTGGAAGGACAAATTTCCAAAGAGAGCGTGCGGCGCTCGTTGTCACGTGGCCAGCGTGCTGGTGGAGACTTAATCCCTTGGTTGGTGCTGCAGCAATTCCAGGATGACGAATTTGCATCCTTAAGTGGTGCACGTATTGTGCGGATTGCAACCAACCCAGACTACGCCGGCATGGGGTACGGGTCACGTGCCCTTGAGCTCATCAAGGACTACTTCCAAGGAAAGTTCACGGATATCTCCGAAAACGCCACCTTGGACGACCACACCTTGCCACGTGTCACGGACGAGGAGTTGGCCTCGGCTTCGTTATCGGATGACGTCAAACTCCGCGATGCCAAGACGTTGCCCCCTCTTCTCTTGAAGCTTTCGGAAAAACCCCCTTATGCCCTCCAGTACCTTGGAGTGTCGTATGGAATGACTCCCCAATTGCACAAGTTCTGGAAACGGGCAGGCTTTGTTCCTGTATACTTGCGTCAGACTGCTAATGAGTTGACGGGAGAACACACGAGTGTGATGCTCCATGTTTTGGAGAACCAGAACGATGCATGGTTGGCTGCATTTGCTCAAGACTTCCACAAGCGGTTTTTGAGTTTATTGTCGTATGAGTTCCGGAAGTTTCCTGCTGTGCAGGCCCTTAATGTGATGGAGAGCACGGGGGGTCTTCTGCAGGATAATGAACATAAGATCCTGCATGCAGCACCCTTAAGTGCTTCTGCTTTGAAAGAAAACTTATCTCCGTTTGACTTGAAACGGTTGGATTCATATGCCAATAATTTATTGGACTACCACGTGATCTTGGATATGTTGCCACTCATTGCCCAGACCCATTTTATGCAGCGCACGACTGTGTCCCTCTCCTCTGTGCAGGCCGCCATTCTTCTTGCCATTGGTTTGCAGCACAAGTCCATGGATGATATTCTGAAGGAGTTGAAGCTTCCTAGTCTGCAGGCCATGGCGATGTTTTCGAAGATTATCCGTAAATTTTCCACGCATTTCCGGGGGATTTTGAAGGGAGAAATTGAACTGCAAATGCCAGAACTCGAGGACGCTTCCATGCAGGAGATGAATGGAAAAGAGAACACTTTTGCTACTGAAGCAGCAGCAGCTCAAGAAGCCATGGCACGTGACTTGGATGAAGCAGGTGACGATGCAGTTTCCGAATTACGCTTGAAGCAGCGTGAATTAATCAATGCTTTGAATTTGGATAAATATGCTATTGACGACAACGTGCAGGAATGGGATGATAAAGCAGCAGAAAAAGCAGCCAAGGGCCTGGGTGTCGCTGCCATGAAAGGAAAGAGCAAGCGGAAGAATGAAGAAACTGCCGAGAAGATCTATGCGTCGGAAATGGCAGCCATTCCCAAGAAGTCCAAGAGCAAGAAGGCACGGAAATAGATTGTCACCATTCAGGAAATTCAATGATTAGAAAATTCATATTACCATTAGAGTTCAGTACCAAGTATCAGATTCAACACACTATCCCATTGTTAAGAAACTCGCCATTCCAGTGATTCACACATATTCTGCGCTTTCTTAATTTTCTTTAGAAACATGAAGTCCAATTTTCGGGGGAATAGTATAATATCAGAAATTTCTCCTCTAAATTATAAGTAGAGTCAATTGTATTCTTTACTACTCCATACTTTATCAACTCTGTACCGGAATGTAATATTGCCAGCTCAAGAGTAATAAAGAATGGAGTAGCACCTGTATATCACTTTGTGCTGGATCTTTGTTTTCTTGATTGGACACTTTTCGTACTTATTGGTCTTTTGGAGAAAAAAAAATCAATTTTTCCTCTAAGACGTCAAAAACTCGTGGAGATTTCCCACCGCCGTCCGTAGTGCTGCTAAGTTGAATGTCAATCGGCACCAAGTAAGTGGGTTTCATTTCATCTTTTGGAAGCGTTATTGCACCCATGACCCCTGAGATATTTTAACCGCAACAGCATGAAATGAACTTGAGTGTTTTCTTCTGTTTGAAACCTGAAAAAAATGGACATGGTGGCCTTAGTTTTATGAGCTTGGACTGTATTTGTAAGTAAACCACGAGGTGTTTTAAACCAGAGGTTATGATTCTGGAGGTCAGACACAAACACCAAAATTCATAAGGCAATGGAATGGGAGTCATCCAGAAGAGGGTATGATGTTGAGGAGTAGAGAAGAATCAAGAGTGAAGAAGGAGAAATAGAAGTCAAGAGTGAAGAAAGGAATGAAGAAAACAAATTAAATTGTTAGAAAAAGAAGGAAGTAAAAGTGAGATTCGTTGAGAAAAGAAAAGAGTACAAAAGAAAAGTTTTGGCAAAAAGAATCGGGTGAAAAAAGAGAGTGAGATTCCCAGGGGCGAGGCGCCCTTTTATAGCCAAGTTCGCCTTTCTCACCCGCCCTGTTTATTTGCAACCACTTTACATGCAGGAACGCCCCCTCATTGCGAAATATATAACGAAGCGATTCCTCCCTTTTTCCCCATTTCAATTATTTAGTATTCCACTATTCCAAACTTCCTTGTTTTTTTCAATTTTGAATGCAGATCGTTTACTCCAGGGTTTGATTTTTTTCTTTTACGTAATGGAAGTCTAGGCAGATATCATCCATGACCCGATTCGAGATTGCTTCGATAGGCAGCGACAGCACCGATCCATTTGCAATTCTTAACAATACCTTTCTGAAAACAAAAGTTTATTTAATTAAAGAGACAAATTCCCTTTATTCGTTTGCACAACTTTCCAAGGTGCTGTTTCAATAAGTTTGTTGTGCTTCAGTAGCACATCCTCCATGTCAGCTCTGGAGAATCCACCATATGGAATTACTTTGCTAAACAAGTCTCATCTTCATCTTCTAGGATACCCGCATCCCAAAGGGATCATAGGTAAAGAAAAATCTCTGGGCTTCGTTTGTTGGAAATGGTGTCATCTTCTTAATTGAAGATGACAAATGAGTTTTTACTATTGTCCCAAAAGTATAGCCTGCAAACGAGTTGAAGCGACCCAGTTTTCTATTTTGCTAAGGAGCGGAATTGAGCTTGGGCTTGAAGAATTTTTATTTGGTAGGGATTTGTTGCCCCAACTGTTAGATGCCGGTTACGTCAGGTACGTAAATACTTTTAGAGACGAGCGCGTGCGACTTAGCACGAGAACAATAGCGACGAACGCCGTCCATACATTGTCCCATGTTGTTTCTCAGCGTCTTGATATGGCCATTTTTAGGATTAGACAGCACGGGATCAAAAAACACCTCAAAAGGCAGGGTCTATCTATGGTAGATCTAACACCAACGACTTATAACAGCTTTCTTTAATTTGGTTCCTGATGAAATAAATTTTAAGGGCCAAAGACTCCTTTGATAGAGTCAAGGTGGTAAACTATTATACGAATGACTATTCATTAGGGGAGAAAAAGCACACATAGCTTACATCTTAGAGAAAGGTGAATTTATACTAACATGGTGAGTTTTCAGGTTCTCTATGTTCCAATTGGGATGATATTCTTTCCATTGCAGAGGTAATGTACCCCCAGAAATGTCGAAATCGCATTCTGATGTACTGAACGTCAAACGGCAAGACAAATATCCTATCTGGAAACAGGATGAAATGGCAGAGTATGCTAATATCCATGACGCAGGTGTGTGATTCCAGAAGAGGGATAATGCATTACTCCAATCATCTACTACTTGAGAGCGCAACCCAACTTCTACTCTCCTGTTATTCAACTTGAAGGCTTACGCTTAGTCATTGACCATGCTGCTATGAGCGGCATGACAATCCAGCAAATGGACGTTAATATTGATTCTTTGAACAGAAACCTCCAAGCCTATGAAGCAACCTCTTGGCTATGAGAACAGTTTGCCTCAAACGAAAGATACCAAAAACCAGGCTATGTCTACAAACTCAATAAAGTCACCGATAGTCTGATACCAGACTATCAAGGGAACACTTGGTATTTGGATTCAAAATTGTCTGAATAAACATTGTCTTTATAATAACACAACAAAGAAGCTTTTAATAGATTTCTTTGTGGATGACTCGTTGGTATTGAGGAGATATGAGAAACTAGTATGTGAGGTATGAGTTAGCAGGATCACCCCGGTCAATTAACTCCACTTTACGAAGAACTTCTTGACTTAAGCTTACATGCTTCAAGGCCAATAAAAATAGTCACAATAGCTATCTCAGAACTTTCACCATACTGCTCTGGTGAGTTTCTAGGAGTAGCCCATCAAAAACTTGGATGACTGTTCATGCGATTGTTACTGGAAATATACATTCGATTGTTAAGCGCTAGACGCTTAAACCCAAACCTAACGCCAATATTGGTCACCCCCAATGTCACATGCTAACAAGAAATTGATGCTACTACTGTGCTATTTTCTACTGTTCTAATGTCTAGTATATTACTATGGAGCCATACTGCTAGGCGGTACTAACTGACTGTTGCGCTACTGACTTTGTTATGGTAGTACCTAGCAATAGTCAGTTACAGTCATGGTCAGATTCATAGCAATAATCGGTCATAGAAATAGTGAGTCAGAGTCCGTCAGTCACACTCATAGCAATAGTCAGAAGTCATAGTCAGAAGTCACTACCGGATGGAATTATCTCAAACCTAAACACATAGGTGTGTGTTCCAGACTCCGCAAACTCAACTGACTAAATAACAGTTTCTGGAATTCAAAGCTTCGTCACTAGTCACTAATACCCACCATAGGACTTCATCCCCTATGGATATTTATGATTACCGAGATTCCATTGAAATTGACATTGCTATTTTGATGGTGAATATCAATATGAATTTTAGTGGACTTTAGTGGATTACCCAATTGGGCTGATATAGGTCGGGGTCATAGCACTTTCAAATACTAAGGGCTCATATCGTTGGATTATCCAAGGACTCATGACCACTTTTGGCATTCTAGCCCGTTGTCAAGTTCCACCAAAGAGTGACCAATAACCCCAGAGTGCATATAAATACTCCCGAATGTATATAGAATGCATGAGATCTCGGTGGTTATGGTTACAATGGAGCAGAACAGTCATGACCAGACGTGGTACTGCAAAGCATAGGGTGCGGGCCTAGACAACGACAGCATGGCGGTGAAGTGAAAGTTGGAGTGTCTAACGAATAAAGCCAATCATCCAAAATTTTGAATGGACCATTGAAATCCACAAAAGGATAAGTCTTCAAGGTTGTCTGATTCTTAGGGTTGTCCAATTCTTCGAGTCTATATTAATCCTTGGATTAATCTCAACTCTTGGATTGTTCTGTATGGATTGGCATTGTTCACAAATTGTTCCATTATTCAAGGTACATAAAGGGACAAAGGGTACGATTTTGGATCCATAGTTTCACCATGAAACTGTACTACTTTATCCGTTTGATTCATCTTTTTTCTTTTGGTCTGTGAACCAGTGTGTCGGTGAACTCGACTTTAGTTCTATGCAAAGGTAAAAGGTACTTTGTGGCCACTTTCTGGGTACTTGGATCTAAACAGAGAGAATGCAGAACCGATGTTCGCCTTGGCCTGGGGAAAAGAAGCACCTGAACCTGGTATGTTTTCTCTCGACCTCAATTACGTGGTTAGTAAAGATCCCGTTTTCAGTGCGTCACCTTCCAAGATTTACAGTTCCAGTTCCAGTTCCAGTTCCAAACAGATTGGTTCTAACGGCTCAAAAGACTCTAGAGCTCTTTTGGGAATACACAAAAATATACTTAATTTGGGGGTGACCATTCCAAAAAGCCGGATTTTTTTCGATGGAGATATGAGAATTATAAACCACCAGTTTAAGTCGTGTGCCCTACTTTCGGAGCTCCTCAACTAAATTGTGGGAAACGTGGAGCAGAATGTGAAGTGTGTGCCTGCAGATGTATATGTCTTGCCGTACGACAAAAAGGCAGACAAGGCAGATGGAAGATTGTGAGGTACCAGGAGGCCGAAAACGGGAGAACATCGGGGAGAAGGTGTAGGTTTTAGTTCTATGGCAAACATTCTACCACGGACTTTGACGAATTTTTGCATGACTATAAGGGAAGCTGTGATGTGAGCATCAACATGGAACATCGGCACGCGACGGATGATATACTAGATGTGGACTTTGGCCTGGCAAAAGAGTGGATGGGCTGGGTATTTATCTACAGAGGATTGTGTATCACTGTACATCTCTTACTCTACTACTTATTACTTATTACTTATTACTTATTACTTATTACTTATTACTTATACTTATTACTTATTACTTATTACTTATTACTTATTACTTATTACTTATTACTTATTACTTATTACTTATTACTTATTACTATATGCAGGTCTCAACACTCAAGAGTGTCAAAAATAATGCATACTAATCTCCCCGACTGCCTATTAATCATAATGATTTTTAAAAAATGAAAGCATCTCACTTGTTATTCCATGCTAAAAAAATTAAGGCGTAGCATGATTCGAACACTTTCATTTGCTCAAAGTAACATCTCCAGGCAGAGGTTGCAGCACGTAAATTAAGAATTAGCGGTAAATTTTAGCTCCGAACTTTTAACTGCAACAACGTGATTATCCGCTCTTGGAGCCGGAGTTAAGGAAGCTGCTGGAACCAGGCGTGCCCTCCAATTGTTCCTCGTTCTATACACTACCATTAGACTACATATATACACTACCATTTAGACTACATTATACACTACCATTTAGACTACACTATACACTACATATGTACTACTACACTATACACTACTATTACCTCTACTACTACTGCTACTTCTACAATACTTTATACCACTACAATATACACTACATATACACTATGTATACACTACTACTTCTTCTACTACTTACTACTTACTACTCACTAAACAAAATATATACTACTACACTATATACTACACTATGTACTACACTAAATACTACACTATATACTACACTATGTACTACACTATATACTACACTATGTACTACACTATATACTACACTATGTACTACACTAAATACTACACTATATACTACACTATGTACTACACTATGTACTACACTATGTACTACACTATACAATACATATACAATACATATACAATACAATACAATACAATACAATACATATACATATACATATACAATACAATACAATATATATACAATACAATACAATACAATACATATACATATACAATACATATACATATACAATATATACAATACAATATATACAATACATATACAATATATACAATATATACAATACATATACACTAAACATACGCGAAATATAGAGTGCTAGATTCTTGAATTCCTCTAATCCCGGGAGTTTTGTTCATTGATTGATCGATTCCCAATAAGTGGAAATCCCAGTGATTATATAGCTAACCTGTGAATGCCAGAGAAGTGAAGCAGGTCATTAAACGCCATGTCTTAGGTTTGGTGAATGGATTAGTCCATTTCTTAGGTTTGGTAAATGGATTAGTCCATGTCCCAAGGTAAGGTAAATGGATTAAACCATGCCCTAAGGTAAGGTAAATGGATTAAACCATGTCGTAGGTTTGGTGAATTGATTAGTCATTGGCATTCATAGGCTTGAAAGATACCTCTATGGGTAATGTTCCTATGGTGGCTCTAACCTATAGTACTACTACACTGTGTGCTACTACTAAACTATACACTACACTACACTAAACTACACTACACTACACTATGTACTACACTACACTACACTACATTATATACTACATTATATACTACACTAAACTACACTACACTACACTACACCACACTATACTAAGCCACACTATGCTACACCACACTATACTATACACTCTACACTATATACTACACTATATACTGTATACTACACTATGTACTACACTATATACTATACTATATACTACACTACTACACTACACTATATACTACACTACACTATATACTAAACTATATACTACACTAAACTACACTAAACTACACTAAACTACACTATACACTACACTACACTATACACTAAACTACACTACACTACACTATATACTACATTATATACTACACTACACTATATACTACACTACACTACACTACACTACTACTCACGGTATACCAACTAGTTTCTGTATACTACTGTGGAGTTTTAAAAGATATCCACCGTAGACTGGACTACGACGGGCATAATACCACAGACTAGACCAGACAGCATACACGGGAATAGCTAAGAAACTGGTCGGAGTTGAGAGTATGGGCTAAAGTCGTATAATCAGTATGTCCGTATATCAGTGTAGCTAGTGTAGTTAGTGTAGTTTGTATGTCAGTGTAGTTAGTGTAGTTGGTACAGTTTGTATGTCAGTGTAGTTAGTGTAGTTAGTACAGTTTGTATAGTTGGTATGTCAGTATGTCAGTATGTCAGTATATCAGTATATCAGTATATCAGTATATCAATGTCAGTGTAGTTTGTGAGACCCATCACGTACCAAAATTGACACGTTACTGTAGTCATAGAGGAGCAGTAGAAGAAGATTATATGAAAAAATCAAGTAATTATGAAATTTCCCCTCGAAGAAATGGCTAGATGTCAAAGAAGTCAAAGAAGTCAAAGAAGTCAAAGAAGTCAAAGAATTCAAAGAAGTCAAAGAAGTCAAAGTCCCAGTCATTGCTAAGTCTGTACCAGTCAAGTCTATGACTCCTATCCCAGTCTCGCATGGAAAAAATCCCATAGTTGAGATTGAGGAAAATGTACCTGAAGTATCTACTCCAGAAGAAGTTACCTCCAATGCATTAGTTCTTTTCATTGGCAGGAAATCCCAGCCAGAAAATACTTCCTCGGATCAACATAAATTGTGCCTCTGCTAATGCTTCTGTGTACAAAATTAATCGGACAGCAAGCTACAAATTAGAGGGAATACTATGGATTATGGTAGAAAAAAACTTTCTGACAGGAGCCTGGATCAATTTCACTTATGAGTTCGAATTTCTACTGGATGAATACTTCAATCTCCATAAGTCCAAAAAAGAAGTCAAAGACAGACAGAAAACCAGAAAAGGTGGATACTTCCAAATTGGATAAGTATGATGGGAAAACGGAGGGGAGATCCGAGGCGAGGTCAGAGAAGTCAGAGAAGTCAGAGAAGTCAGAGAAGTCAGAGAAGTCAGAGAAGTCAGAGGGAATGTATAAATTGACCATTCTCAAAACCTCCGTGGAGTACATGGCTCAGGTACTTTGTATGCCAATGGTACTGCCATAAATCTGTGCTGCATTCAATCCTGACCCACGAAACTGGTCTACGAAAGTCCTGAACGGCTAAACATTAACTCAACTACTTTCTCAAAGTGATTAAACCAGGCGAATTCTTCTACTGAAGGAGTCCATCTCTTGTGATCTTGAGGCTCCTGCATCTAACTGCATACTAAAATCTCCCATGTACAATTCTTCAAAAAACGAAACCCACTAATACTTTACCAAAAGAACTATCTGCTTCTATTTCCACTCACTTTTTCTACTTCTACTCACTACTTCCACTCACTATTTCTACTTCTACTTCTACTTCTACTCACTACTTCTACTTCTACTTCTACTTCTACTTCTACTTCTACTCACTACTTCTACTTCCACTTCTACTTCCACTTCTACTTACACTTCTTGTACTTCTACCTCTACCTCTACTTATACTTCTTCTAATTCTACCTCCACCTCTACATCTACTTCTGCCTCTACTTCCACTTCTACTACTCCTTCTTCTACTTCGACTACTACCTCTACCTCTACTACTACCTCTATTTCTACTTCCACTTCTACTTACTGGAAACTACTCGCTAATCACTACATACTAAATACTAATTACTACGTCATTTCTACTTCTACTTCTACATACTAATTACTACGTCTATTTCTACTCCTACTTCTACATACTAAACATACTACCTCCATTCACTACAATCTTTTTCAAAACTATCAAAGCAGCGCACCAAAAGGTTTCAGACCACACTAGCAAAACTAAACAAACCAATACTTCAAACGTTACTATTTTTAATATTCAGTAGAGACCTCACATAAACCCTTTACGTCGAATATTTGAAGCTTAGAAATATGAAGTCATAAGTACGAACCTTTTCGAATAATGGGTTGTTTAATTTTCTAGTGTGGTCTGAATTGTTTTGCCTCGCTGGTTTATAGAGTGTTGAAAAACACTGTACTCACTACTCACTGGATACCACTTCTACCTCTACTTCTACCTCTACTTCTACCTCTACTTCTACCTCTACTTCTACCTCTACTTCCACCTCTACTTTCACCTCTACTTCTACTTACTACTTCTACTTACTACTCACTCCTTACTACTCATTACTCACTGGATACTGCTTCTACTTCTACTTACTCTATACCATCTAGTTACTGGATACTACTTCTACTTCTACTTCCACTTCTACTTCCACTTCTACTTCTACTTCTACTCACTCCTTACTACGTTCGGTCCATCTTGTTGGATTCCAGTTATGTCAAATCCTCTATGCACCGGCTCATTCCTACCCCAGTGTTGGCCACCTCCGTCAGCTCGATATTTATGCGGGTACGACCTCCAAGTTAGAACTTCTCGTCCGTCAATCTCAGAAGTGCCTACCATCAACGAATGAACATAAGCCCCAGTACTAGACGTATTCAAGAATTGAATAAATCTAATTACTGGATACTACTTCTATTTCTTCGTCTACTTCTATTCCACTTCTATTCCACTTCTATTCCACTCTTATCCACTTCTATTCCACTCTTATCCACTTCTATTCCACTTCTATTCCACTCTTATCCACTTCTATTCCACTTCTACTCACTGGATATTACTTCTACTTCACCTACTGGATACCAAAACATTACTGGAGACTGAGCTAGTCATCCTGCTGACTGAGGGCTCATGATTACTACGACTGGAGATATTCCTACACTACATAGATACATACAAACTAGTCATAGTCATTGAAACCACCTAATACGCTAGGGAACTGGATGGAGAACGCGTAGGCAAATGATGGAACTGACACCTAAATATAGTATTTCTTATATGTCATGACAACCAACTTATGGCCGTGGATAAAGCTGATGGCCATGAACAATGACATTCTCGGTTACTGACTAATCTATGAGGCACATTCAGGCCAAGCTGAAACTCCACTTACTCTTTTCTACTCCACCTTTGCTCTACACACACTTTTCTACTCCCCTTTGCTCTACACACTCTTTTCTACTCCACTTTTGCACTATATACTCTTTTCTACTCCACTTTTGCTCTATACACTCTTTTCTACTGTTGAAAACCAGCAATGAAAATAGCGCACTCTGATAACCACAGCTTGCTGGTTAGCCAGCCATCTGTTTTCCTGCGGCAATCAATTGTGGTTACAATGAATGCCGTGATGAAGGAAGAATCTCCAAATATATAAAGGGGACTTCGCCCCTATTTATTATAAGTATTGAGAAATATATATCAACTGCCCGGAGGGATACCAAGATGCCTCCAAAACCAGATCCACCAAAAGATCTCGTATTGATAATACTTCAATGAATACTGACAACTCTTTTTCTCCTGAAGTAAACACTTCACTCTTTTCCTCCTGCAGCAAACACTTCCAGGAAAAGTGTTTACATATCTTGATGAGACTATGAGGTCAATGTCCTAAAGTCAGCTCTTCTCCTCCTCTTGAAGTAAAACCTTTACTCTTTTCCTCCTGAAATAAACACTTTAGTCTTCTTCTCCTGAAGTAAACACTCCACTCTCCTCCTCCTGAAGTCAACTCTCCTTCTCCTGGAATAAACACTTCACTCTTCTCCTCCTGAAATGTTACATATCTTAATAAAATATAAGGCCAATGTCCTAAATTCAACTCTTCATAGAATATAAGGCCAATGCCTTCTAGTATGAGTCATCCACTGGATATCACTCTCGGGTTAATCACAGGTCCTCCTGGTGCCGCAACCGTCGTTGCAGATCTGGCGTGATCTTCTCTACATCTACTCCACTTTTGCTCTATACACTCTTTTCTACTCCACTTTTGCACTATAAACTCTTTCCTACTCCAATTTTGCACTATACACTCTTTTCTACTCCACTTTTGCTCTTCCACTTTTTATTTTGACTCTACTAACTACACAATCATCTGACGACACCGGTGTTTCAAGTATATAAACAGAAAATCTCTGGATTCTCGTGAGCCCAGCACCTGTTTTCAAAGACACACGAGACACGTCACAGGACCCAGAACAACGTGCCCGTGCGGAGTAGTGCCAGAACAAGACGGTACCAAGAAATAGTAGCTTCAGTGGTCATACTGTTTTCATAGCAGTGGATTTTTCACGATTTAAATCTCAACAGCCAGACTAAGAGCTTTTTTTCATTCATTAAATGATTGATCTTCCACATTCCTTAGTTCCCTAAATCAGTAATTCCTTAAAGTAAATTTCATAAATCACTAATTCATTAATTCAGTAATTCCTTAATTCCGTAATTCAGTAATTCAGTAATTCCTTAATTCCCGAAATCAGTAATTCATTAATTCCTTAATTCCTGAAATCAGTAATTCATTAATTCCTTAATTCCCTAAATCAGTAATTCATTAATTCCTTAATTCATTAATGCAGTAATTCCTTAATTCCCGAAATCAGTACATTCAGTATGCTGTTGAAAACCCTGATTCTGGATTCAAAAATCTTGATTTCTATTACTATTACCTCAAAACTTTAATCACTAACCAAAAACAAACAAAACGACAAACCCCTAGTTATTGATTCTCCTAATTTGACTCCTTTCACGTACGATTTAACGCGCAAAATCGTTTCTTACTTTAAACTATTCTATCGACAACACTTTAGTTTTAGTTTGATCTTTTTGGAACGCCATTATAGACGGAGATCTCAATCTTCACTGCACGAACTTACATTTCTCTAAACACTTTGGTGTTCTCTCGGACTTTTTGCACTTCATTTGCGGTTTTTTCCGCACAAGATTTATAGATTTGTAGCCTATGAATAATATATATACATTTAGTAATTTAGTAATTCAGTAATTCAGTAATTCAGTAATTCAGTAATTCAGTAATTTAGTAATTCAGTAATTCAGTAATTCAGTAATTTAGTAATTCAGTAATTCAGTAATTCAGTAATTCAGTAATTCAGTAATTCAGTAATCCAGTAATTCAGTAATTCAGTAATTCAGTAATCCAGTAATTCAGTAATTCAGTAATTCAGTAATTTAGTAATTCAGTAATTTAGTAATTCAGTAATTCAGTAATTCAGTAATTCAGTAATTCAGTAATTCAGTAATTCAGTAATCCAGTAATTCATTAACTCAGTAATTGTCAACGAATACCTAGCGTGTACGGAGGCAAGGTACTTCGTGGATATGTTGTACGCAGGCCATTGAAAGAACAATAGGGCTGTGCAGACCCTGAACAATGGAGGCTGTGCGGGTCTTAGCCGAACTGAAAAGTATAAGAAGCGCTGTGGACCCGTTAGGTAGGACTTTGGTCTTGTAAGGTACAACTTACATATCCCTGTATATTAATATATACTAAAACAAAAGTTGAAAGTAATCCAGTAATCCAGTAATCCAGTAATTCATTAATCCAGTAATTCAGTAATTCAGTAATTCATTAACTCATTAACTCAGTAATTCAGTAATTCACATACTCAGTCCCTTCGGATATTGACCAGCAATCATGGGATATCGCCATGTGAGTCATGAATCGCAGTCATAGATCTCAGGGTCAGAGATCTGAGAGTCCAGACTCAGAGTCCTAGTTACTGCTACTTTTGTCCCAGTCTCCCACTTTTGTCCCAGTCTCCCACTTTTGTCCCAGTCTCCCACTTTTGTCCCAGGCTTTCCACTTTGTACAACGTTTTTTGCCAAGTCTCTGTGCTGATACCCAGTCTTTGTCAAGCTTACAGTTAAGGAAAGCTATCTTTCACGTCCATTTCACGATGGGTAAAAGTGCAAAGATAATCCATATATCCTGTTGGAGGATGTCTGGTATGAATGTTTCTTCAAAGTCAGTGCTTTAGGCTTTTGTATAGCCTCTGACATCTATTCTTGCTTTAAACTAATTCAGTAATTTAGTATTTAGTAACTCAGTAATCCAGTAATTCAGTAATTCATTAATTCAGTAATTCACAAACTCAGTAATCCAGTAATTCAGTAATTCAGTAATTCACAAACTCAGTAATCCAGTAATTCATTAATTCACTAATTCACTAATTCACTAATTCACTAATTCACTAATTCACTAATTCACTAATTCACTAATTCA
>NKZC01000239.1:0-25113 GCA_002374385.1 Metschnikowia borealis | reverse complement strand
TATCCCCGAGTAGTCCCTGCTCTGTTCCTCTATTACATAAAATAGTCATGTCTACTGTCTATTATAGTAGTAAGTAGTAAGTAGTAACGAATATAGTTAGGTAGTTTGCGTGCTATCAAGAATCCCACGCCTAAGCTTGTGTCATGTTCTTTACATACGTTTGGAAACCTAAATTTGGACTCCTCCTTTCTTTGAGGACCAGAGAAGCTTGTGTAGCTAAGAAGAGAACATGGCATCGAAAACTCTCCACCAGAACAATGATGATGATTATTCTAGAATATTTGAAAAGGCCAAAATAATTACTTCCTACATCGATGCCTAATGGTCATGATACGGCGTCTAGTTGGATATTGTTAGGGTCGAACGTCTTCATAATGCCTCTATGCATAAGGTTCTACCTATGGTGGAACAAACAGCATGTATATCTCAATTGAATAGAGCCCGGGAATATCTTTTCACCTACCCTACTTTTCACCTTTCACCTACCCTAATTTTCACCTTTCACCTTTCATGTTCCATGTATTCTTTCTATGTGTTCTTTCATGAAATTCTCTGGCTCATGTTAAAGTCTAACCTGATAGCCCTCGACGCAAAGACCAAAGACCTAATTGTAATACTAGTCTGCACTAATGCATTCTTTTTAAACGGGGCCTATATTCAATTCCGCGCTACTGCATATAAATCCTTATCTGCACACACGTGCCTCCACTCCTCATGTTTAGAACCTCTCACTTAGGCTGCTAATTACTATGGTGCGAGATGTCTATCATACAGTAGATTGTAACTTTCTTGAACTAGAAAGGTGGTGAAAGTCATAGTTACTTACTCGTTAATTGTGATTTCCTGCATACACCGGTTTTGTCGTATACCTCTGAAATGGATGTTCAATGGAAATCTAAATGTACATTCAACACTATGATAGGTCTTGTGTGCAGGAAACGCTCTTCATAAAACACAACTCAAGAAGTACGACACTATACCTTAACGCACTTTAGTTTGTTTAGGCTTTTTTGGAAGATTGCTGTAAAATGAGTCTTGTGCCTGCATACAACCTCGGGGTGGATGTATGGAAATGAGAAGAGATGGGCGCAGCCGAGCTGACATCCGTACACCAACAAAAGGGCTCTCTCATCACACTTCCATAGGTACTTTTTAAGAGAGACCATGGAGATTTTAGGGTCCTTGTGAAGAGAACTAGTGCTCCTGTATACAGGAACTAAACACACTCTCTTTAATAAACTGTTTCCTGTGTACACGTCTAGCTCCACACAATGGTACGGGAAGGCTCGGGTATCAGAAGTGGCTATGGTGTAGAAGTGCGGATCTCGTGTGAAAGGTTTCCCCATACGGAAGTGGCCGCGAGATCCACGGCCAAAAAATCAGGCCGCATTTCGCACTCGCATGTCGTTTCCAGACACACCTCGCACTCGCCTGCAACTTTGGTCCGAGCTTCGCACTCTGCTGCTTTCTGTAGAAACGCATCTGTCTCAGTTGCCGTTTCCAGAGGCCCCTCTGGCATGACTGTTTGTGATCACAACAAGCAAATTTTTTTACAGCCTTCCCTAGTTTCTTTACCCCCATAACCCTCATGAGCTATAAGAACTACCAGCAAGTCTTGGAATTTGTGCCGGGCATCAAAACCACGGGTCCCAGACAAATGCGTCCCCAGTCCACACCCAAGCGCAGAACGAAAACTGGCTGCTTAACTTGCAGAAGCAGGAAGAAGAAGTGTGACGAACAAATACACGGAGGGAAGTGCCAGGCTTGTATCCGCAACTTCCTAGATTGTTCGTGGCCCGACAAGGCGGTGTCCAAAACAGCAGCCAAAACGGAAGCCAAACCCGTGGGAGTGAAGACCCCAGAAACCGAGGTTTCGAAACCTGCCCATGACATTGCCACGCCTAGCACGGAACAAAAGCTCCCCGATAGACCCCAGGAGAATCTCAAACAAAAGACTTTACCAGACTCCTTGAAGGAGACTCCACGTGGAGCCAGTGCATACCCATCTCCAGTAGCATCTCCCAGTCTCGAGGCTGTTGAAACAGCACACGGATTGAAAGGACCCAAGGTAAATGAGAACATACAGGCCATCGCGCTCCCACCCATCAGACTACCACCCATTCGGCTTCCACCCATCAAGATGAAGGTGCAGAAACCTCAACCCCGGCGTGCAGGCCTGGCATCCAAGTTCATTATCACGTCATTTGATAGCAACTGCGCATTGCTTCTGATAAAGAACTAGGTTGATGTCAAGCAAGGCAATCACAGGTAAGTATGCATTCATGATCATGGAAATCATGGAAATCATGGAAATAATGGAAATAATGGAAATTATGGCAATCATGATCATCGCAATAATGACAATCATGGATTTTTTGAACGGTGTTCAGTATGGGCAGGTTAAGACTTGTTCAGTGAAGCATACTGGTTACTGATTGATCACCTACTCTTTCAGAAGGTGAATGGGTTTTATGTCACGTATGGTGGTTTAGTGTGCTGAACCACTCTACACTTTGGGTGCTAGCTGGTCTAGCATTAATTATGGATTCTAAGGAGAACTAACAGGTACTAACGGGAGTACTGGTATTTATAGGTACGGATAAGTGGGTGCTAACAGGAGCACCATATATATAGGAAGGTACTCAATATTGCACTACAAATGTAGAATACTATACTGTCTCACATGGTCAGTTCAGTGCTAATGGAATGTTTTATCACGTGTTCCTACACATAAACACGAGTCTTGGAGTACAATGTTATGTCATGAATGACTATTTACATCACGTGCCCCAGATCAAAAAGTCGTGGCTGATGGTTTGTTATCTGAGGCCATGTCATGTGAGCGATATGGTATGTGTGTTATCTGCAGGATGCACGCAGTCAAAACCGGGCAACACTCGAGACTGTGGCTTAACTAAAACTTGGGAACAGATAGCGGTGCTCACGAGTCACGTGACGCACAAAGTCGGTCAGGAACCCGTGAAGTCACGTGATCTCCGAAATTCGCCTGAAACGAACATGAAACACTTCCGAAATACACGGAGCAACGTACATGTGGATAGTCTGGGGTTGAAGTTCGCCGAGTCGGAAGTGGTCCCCTCTCACTTGCTGCGAGATAATTGTGGCTCGGAGCTACGGACCTGCAGACAGAACAAATTTGTGCGCGTATGTGCACTCCTGGCATTGTTTTCGCAGCAGCCCCAAATTGTGGCTCCAATTTGCAATTCCTCAAGTTTGTCAGCACAGCCATATATAAATATGTCCGCCACACCCAACCACATTTTTTTCCCCACTCTTCTCTAGTATTCACTTTTGTCCACTTCTGGTAACTGGACACAAACAATTAATCGTTTACTTGAGCTGTTGCACCACACTGTTTCTTGACTATTCAGACTGTTCAGACGGTTACATTAACGCTGAACACTACCACAGTTGAATTTTATTATCGTTACAAACAATGACAGAGGTGAAATCTCCCCACTCGGGTGACTTTGACACCCACTTCAACAAAGAAACCGACCAGGTCATTGAAAACGGGATCCTCACGGTCAGTGAGTTGAACCGCAGCAAGGCCGCGTTCCCCGAGTTCTTGCCCACGTGGAACCCCAACGAAAAGTACCAGCCCTTGAAGTTTTTCAAGCACGTGGACCCGGGCTTAAGAGCTGACCCCGAATTGCCCAACTTGTTCCCCAAAGATGCTGAGTTTACCCAGAAGAGAGTGACTCCCAAGATGGGCACAGAGGTCAGAGGTGTGCAGTTGTCCCAGTTGGACGACAAGGGAAAAGATGAGTTGGCGCTTTTCGTGGCGCAAAGAGGAGTGGTGATTTTCCGGGACCAGGATTTCGCCGACTACGGGCCCCAATTTGCTGTGGATTATGGTTCCCATTTCGGCAGGCTCCATATCCACCCCACGTCTGGAGCTCCTTTGAACCACCCAGAGTTGCACATCACTTACAGAAGAGCAGACCCCAACGAGTTCGAGCGGGTGTTTTCTCAGAGAACAAATGCCATTTCCTGGCACTCGGATGTGTCGTATGAGCTCCAACCCCCAGGAACCACCTTTTTCTCGGTGTTGGAGGGCCCAGATGCAGGTGGAGACACCATTTTCGCCGACACTGAAGAGGCTTACAACCGGTTGTCGCCAGAATTCCGCAAGAGATTGAGCAACTTGAACGTGTTGCACTCTTCAGACGAACAGGCAGCTAACTCCAGAGGCCAGGGAGGAATTGAAAGAAGAAAGCCTGTATCCAACATCCACCCTTTGATCAGAACACACCCAGTGACTGGCAGAAAGAACATTTTCTTGAACAAGCCATTTTCCAGAAGAATCGTGGAGCTCAAGCAGGAGGAGTCCGACTATTTGTTGAACTTCTTGTACAACCACATTGAGCAGGCACACGACTTGCAGTTGCGTGCTTCGTGGGAGCCCAAGACCGTGGTAATCTGGGATAACAGAAGAGTGGTGCACTCCGCTGTGATTGACTGGGATTCACCCGTCTCCAGACATGCGTTCAGAATTACTCCGCAAGCTGAGAGACCAGTGGAGAACTTGGAGGATGCAGAGAATGACCAGGCTGACGTGGGTGACGTGTTGGAGGGCTTTAAAAATTTATAGGAACGGGGAAAAAGGTATGAAACAAAATTATGAACTCAAACATATATCAGACAATAAGTATAGATAGTAGATACTGTACTTTTAGGGGTTGCAATATGTTCCACTAGAAGCCCGCATGGAACAATCTCATATATTGCCATAAATCTCCTCGTATAAAGAGTATTGCTTCCTGAAACGGGATTCGGATACTCCATATAGATCAAATAATACACCATATCTCTATAGTCTCATGAATACATGATACTTGGTCTAATTCATCTATGTTGGATTCTTGGGTACTTGTATTACCAGCTAGTTACTGGTCGGTATTTTCTAATGTGCGAACAAGAATCTAAGGAAGCCTAACCTAACCTGGATGGAAAGAATGGGGTCGAAGATTACACTTGAACAATTTGAGCGATTGGCAGAACTCCAGTTCTTAGGGGTAGCTTGATTGAGCCAATACCAATATTTAACTTAAGTAGCTAACCCTCTAGTTTTATCTGATTAGGGGTTCCTACTATAAGTGGTCGTTCAGAATATTCCAGGGCACTGTTGGATTATCGTTCCTGGAAAGGTCCATTTCATTGACAGGCCCGTTAGAATTTATAACGCTTGTGAATACTGGCAATAGTCCCAGGTCGTATAATATTTCTAACATTTGAATTATCTACTTGTTAAATCCACAAAACGTTTTCAGACAGATGAGTCCATTCAAAGGGAGCCTACATGGTGAGGGAATCAAATAGAGACTGGTTAATAGAGACTGGTTAGTAGACACTGGTTAGTAGACACTGGTTAATAAAGACTGGTTAATAAAGACTGGTTAATAAAGACTGGTTAATAAAGACTGGTTAATAAAGACTGGTTAATAAAGACTGGTTAATAAAAACTGGTTAATAAAAACTGGTTAGTTGTAGAGATCAATGCACAATATTGGGGACCAACTCCTGGGAGAAAACAACAACACTGAGGTAAATCTTAATGTCCAGCGTTTTGGCCTGAGTACCGAGGATTCGGCTTGGCCTTTAAATTTAGTGGTGGAGAAAGTCCTCTCCACTCAGCACTAAAGAGATGACCAACTCATTCTACCTGGGGAGTGAAGGTTAGTCAAATGCTAACAAGAATCTTCAACTATTCTAAATATATAAAGAGCAGTGGATCGTAGAGTCTAAGTTTATTTTATATACAGATTCTGAACAATCAGGCTTAATAAAGAGCGACTCATACTAGAGGAAAAGTAAGGTCTAGATTTCCAGGTTTATTCCAGCTAGTCTATCAACTATGTGAGTCAAACTGATATCACCAGTCTTTTCAATATCTTCTCTACAACTATACACTCCACTCTATTTCAGTTAGTGCCAGTACTTACCAGTACTTACGAATATACTTACTGCATACTCAATACCTACTCACTAATGTACTACCTACTCACTACTAGTATACTACCAGTATAGTATTAATGTACTACTAGTATAGTATTAATGTACTACCAGTAAAGTACTAATGTACTACCAGTAAAGTACTAATGTACTACCAGTATAGTGCTAATGTACTACCAGTATAGTGCTAATGTACTACCAGTATAGTAGTAGTATACTACCAGTAAAGTACTAATGTATTACTAACAGTGTACTACTAGTGTAGTACTCCGGGTGGATGAAGCCATACTATACTGTAACACTGAGCTGCACTTCACACTTATTATAAGTAGTGGTCTAGTCCTGACTACTATACTTCTATATCAATACAATCTCTTTCCTGGAGTCAGATAAAAGATGTTGGTGACGTTGGGCACTTCACCGGATACCGTGAAGGACTAAAATACCCACTGCCAGTAGTCACTCTCCATTAATCACTCTCCATTAATCACTCTCCATTAGTCACTCTCCATTAGTCATACCATGAATAAAATGCTGATCAGAGACCAGTCACCAGAGACCAGTATCCACTATCAGTATCAATTCTGCCAGTACCCATTGTCAGTTCCCACTATCTGTATCTGTATCTGTATCACCATCCTTGTGTCGATCCCAGTATGACCGTACTCTTCCAGCTAAGATGCTTATCAACGCCACGGTCCTCATCCTCAGAGTGGTAAAAATGGTGTCTCCCAGTTGATGCTTTCTTGGGTCGACAACTTGCAAATCACATTCATCTACCTCCTTACCTGGACTTCAATTTCAACTTCAACTTCAACTTCATGTTCTAGATCCCCATAAGTCTACGATACTGACTCTGATCTAAACCTACGATTGTGTGTCTGAATTGGGTTTGAGCCTAAGCGACTATGTGTTATGTGTCTATGAGTGTGGTACTATGAGTGTGGATCGGAATCTATAAGCCTAAGTCTATGTCACTAAGTCGGATGTGTGTTTACTAGTCCATGAGTCTAAAGCAATGAATTTGCCGATGAATTTGCCAATGAATTTGCCGATGCATTTGCCGATGCATTTGCAGATAAATTTGCCAATGAATTTGCCAATGAATTTACCAATGAATTTGCTGATGAATTTGCCACAGTCCCAATTGGGATTGCCCCTGAAAGCAGCCGTTCTGAAACCATTGCTCCTTTGAGCACTGGCATTGTGTGTGGACTCGCTAGTAGAGGGTGAAGATTGGAGAGCAATCTCCTGTTCATGCATGGAGTGTGGCCACTAATCCGAGCTCTTAACATATTGTGATATTACAAAGTGTGTTCAGGTATTGAAGGCGGTTCTCTTTTTGAGGAACCATCAACGAGCAAAGTATTAGTGAGCCATAAATGTATTAAAGAACATAACACACTATACTATACTACTATTCAGTCTATACTATACTGCTAGATCATTATACTATATTGTTAGATCATTATACTCTACCACTATACAATACTATACTCTACCACTATACAATACTATACTCTACTACTATACAATACTATACTACTATACAATACTATACTACTATGCAATACTATACTACTACACAAGACTATACTACTACACAATACTATACTACTACACAATACTATACTACTATACAATACTATACTACTACACAATTCTATACTACTACACAATTCTATACTACTACACAATTCTATACTACTACACAATACGATACTATACTACTACACAATACTATACTATACTGTTAGATCATTATACTATACTGTTAGATCATTATAGCCAGGAATCAGAAAAATCTTATTTAGTAGTAGTGAGTTCTGCTCTAAGTCCAGATGCTGATGTTATTTAGAGTATCATCGCTAGGTCATCCAGGGATATGGTGTCAACAGAACTGATCAGCCATTTTCACCACTGTATATGATGTCTTGGCATACCAATAGCCTAAGCTTAAAGTCTCATGTGACAGTGTGATACCCATTGTGCTTTTAGTCAATCTATAATATAATACATTAGCAGAGCAGATCCGAACCTGAACTCAATTTCCCACAGAGGCTGTATGGTAAAAACCTTTAAGCTCGATGAGTGTGATCTGCAGCTCTGCATCAAGGTTTGCAGTTTACAGTCCTAACTATTAGTATAAGCCAATGGGTTGTATTGTTACTTTCACATGCTAATGGTTCAGGAGGATTTACGGCTGATTATATAGATGGCTCCTATATATAGAACTCCCCAATACTATTGTATGTGAAGTCGGTTTACATTTTATGCAAAGTCAGTATACCTTTCATGCAAAGTCGGTATACCTTTCATGCAAAGTGGTTGAAAAGATGTTATTTCAGACTGTTCCAGCCCCAAAGCTCATAACCAAAAAAATTAAATATAAAGCCAGCTCTTCATATTAGAAATGAAAACAAACAACTATTACTGCAGCTTTCAAGTGCATCAAGTTTCCTGCACTAAAATGCACTCCCATCTCGTAACTATATATTTCATAACATAAACTTCAATAATAAATATTTTTTCACCTTTTTTTTTGCCAAGGTTTCTATTTCAGCTCCTTAATAAAGGCCATAAACTTATTAGTATTCTTTTTTTTTAACTGGTGTATACGGGGTTTTCAAGACAGAGTACCAATACAAGGCAAAATAAACGAAATAACCAGCCCACTCTGACCAAAATAACCTCCCGAAAATCTTCTATACGTTGTATACTGCTAATTCTTACAGTATCCTAAAACCAATTTGGAGGAGACTAACATTAGCCAGCAATTTAGTTTGAACAATAGGTTGAGTGATGACATTGTAAATGTGAGAATATCCAAACAATTGTTGAGCGGGGGAGGGGTGGCCCCAAAACAGGCCCCGAACTCCAGAAGTACAGGAATCATGAATGGGCCGATCCCATCCTTTGCCTATATTCGTGACCAATGAGTCATTTCTTGTGGTGTCTCCTACATCTCCCACAATGTATGGACATCTATATAACACGCACTAACCCCAAAGCATCAATCAAAGCATCAGAAACAAATTAGGAGTAAAGAAAGCATGATAAAAATAAGCCTTATTGTCACCTTAGCACTTTCCACTATAGTCTGGGCCGACCGGGACCGGATCTTCTATAAAAGGATAAATGGCGTCTACACCACCATTCCAGACCTGGAATTTGTGTATCGGGACAAACCTTTCCCCGAGGAAATTCGAGGCTACTCGGTTCCTGTGTTCACTTTGGAAAACGGAATTGCCACTACTGGGGAAGGTGACAACAAAAAATATTTTGGCTTTGAAAATGGCAAATTCGTTCTTGGGTCCAAAGGCAAGGTCAAGCCGTATATAATAAAGTTAAACCGTATATCCAAGGTGTTCAATCTTGGCTACCGGAGATGCAATGTTTCCAAGGGGAAATTCTTTTATGAATACTTCCGAGGCGAAGAAGAAGAAGAAAGCCCCTATCGATGTCACGTGATAGATATCTTTTTTTTGACTCCCATTGAGGCTGTGGACCATGAAGAATCTGATCCTTCTGTGATGGAAAAAAGAGGGGACGAAAAGGATGAGTTTTTGGAGCTTGAGACAGAGACTGGTACTGGTACTGGTACTGGTACTGACGTTGATACTGACGTTGATACTGACGTTGATTCTGAGGGTGATACCGATTCTGAGACTGACTAATACTGACTAAGACTGCAGATTGATCCTCGAGAATTGAGTGTTTTCTGCCCATCTCCATGTCTCTTTCTCGGAATGCCAGATGGAAGTAGGCCTATGTCATAGTCGTGCGCTACCCATATACACAAGCTAGTGCCCAAATACCAGAACACTCTTATTGTAGACTAAATCGAAGAACTATAAAATTAAACACGAAATTTTTTCATTCAAAGTCTCTCTGATTGGCCCCCCGAGTCTTATCTCCGAAACTGACCCGGTGGGGAACGGTGGGAACGGTTGGCTGATACGGTCAGGCACGTGACTGCTGCTCTCAATGTGGCTGCGAAACACGCCATACAGCCACACCTAAAGGTATAAGTACCACATCCCCCTCCATTCCCCCTCCAGTCCCCACCCACTCTTCACATATACATATTCACCCAGTCTCCTCTCTATCTTTGCTATGACCGAAAAAGTCCTCGTTGAAACCCTCAATCAAAAGTTCGATGCCGTCAGTCTGGCCCAGAACGATATCCACTTCAACAAAGACGTCGACGAAATCGACACCGATGGAGTGTATGTTGTCAGCAAAGACGCCAAGAACAACTTGAAGCACCCCGAGTATGCCCCCTCATGGGACCCCACGCAAAAATACGATGCGTTGAAGCCATTTGACCATGTGGACCCAGGAGCCCGAGCAGACCGCAGTTTGGCCAAGCTCTTCAATGCAGAAACCAAGTTGAAGCAGATCACCCCCAAGTTTGGAACTGAGGTCAGAGGTGTGCAGCTTTCCGACTTGGATTCCGAGGGCAAAGACCAGTTGGCCCTTTTCGTGGCCCAGAGAGGTGTAGTAGTGTTCCGCGACCAGGACTGGGCTGAAAAAGGACCCCAATACATCACCGAATACGGAAGACACTTTGGGCGCTTACATATCCATCCCACACTGGGAGCCCCCAAGGGCTTTCCCGAGTTACACATCACGTTCCGCAGACCTGATCCCCGTGAGATCAAACGCACCTTCGCCAATACCACCAATACGGTGCGCTGGCACTCCGATACGTCATATGAGCTCCAGCCTCCAGGAACCACGTTTTTTGCGGTGTTGGAAGGGCCCGAATCGGGAGGCGATACCATTTTCGCCGATACTGTGGAGGCATATAAACGGCTTTCGCCCGAGTTCCAGGCTCGTATCGAAGGCTTACATGTGCTCCACTCATCCGTAGCACAGGCCTCCAATTCGGTGGCTCACGGTGGAATCCAGAGAAGAAAACCTACAGAACATATCCATCCTTTGGTTCGTGTTCACCCTGCCACTGGCGAAAAGGCGTTGTATGTGAACCGAGGCTTTGGACGGCGCATTGTGGAGTTGAAAAATGAGGAGTCCGATGCCTTGCTCAACTTTCTCTATAAGCATATCGAGAGTGCTCATGACTTACAGTTGCGTGCGAGCTGGGAGCCTCGTACGGTGGTGATCTGGGATAACCGTAGATCCGTGCACTCGGCCATTGTGGACTGGGACACCCCGGTGGTGAGACATGCAGTCCGCGTGAGTCCCCAGGCTGAGAGACCGGTTGGAGAGGGGGAAGAAAGTAGTACGGTTTAAGATAGTACAGTAAGTTGTCTTGTGTGATTGTGTTGTATGTTTCGGATGGTGGTACTTGTAGTGCTACTAGGCGTGGCCACGTGACCAGTATAAGCGTACATTTCTGTGGCTCCACACACCAGCTATAAGGTTTCCTGAAATACAGGAGTTTTTCAGGGCTAATAAACTCTCTATAGACTTGAAAATAGGGATAGTTGGGGTTTTTGTGGAAGGGAAAAAAATCCGAAGTCAATAGGTCGGAACTGCACACAAGCCCCTCGATCTGAAACTAGTGTCCAGATCTACCCATTGCACCCAGTGACGGTTCATGATGGTTACCTATGGACACTTGGCTGTCGTTTTGAGAGTGCAAGTCCATTTGGGTGCAATAGCAACGGTTTTTCCCGACACAGACGGCCTGTTCTTTGATAGTTTGATTGGATTCAAAGAGCAATATCAAAACAGAGACCCAAAGATGGATGGTCCAGACACTTCTGGAGATATTGCCCCATAGGTTGAAGCTGCTCCACAATCCATTATGTACTACAGACTACACTCTAGGCTACACCACAGACTACACTGTACTTCGTCTAATGGATTTGATAATTGAAGTACTTTAAATTAGTTCTTCTCTGGTCCTCAATAAGACAAGCTATTGGTGTATGAAAAGTATTGTTCCATCACTACTATTCAGTAATCTATTGGTGAGTATTCAGTAGGAATAGTTAATGTATTAGTATAGAGTTATATTCTTTTAGACAAGTTGGTACCTAAACTTGTATCCGTTGATGGTTCCTCAGAGATAGGAACCAGAACAACTTATATAACTAAAAGAGAAAGGTGACATCTAAAAACTCTCCACCAGAACAATGGTCATGATGAATAGTAGGGAAGGTCATCCAGAAAATGGGATGATGAAAAGTGGAGAAGGTCATCCGTAGTGCTTGGTACATCGATGATGGATGGCCGTGATATGGCATTTGCAATGGTCATTGTTAGCATCGGACGCCGAAGGCTTCTTAATACCTCTAACGGTACTGGCCTACCTACAGTGGATCCAACATATAGGTGGTATACTGTAATGAAATTGATTAGCATAATATGAATTTGAAACTTAGTATTTCTAGCTTCACTGTGTGATATAGTTTGGTAAATTATGGTTTGATGATTATAGTGGAATGGGTTTATGGGGTCGTACCAAGCATTTTTACGAGTGTATGCAGGATGTTTTTAGTAATAGAATACTATTAGTATGATCCAGATTAGACTGCTTTGAATAAATGTGGTGTTGGATTATCAGTAGTATGAGTGTGATTATTCGCATTTCGCACCCAATTTGTCACTCTGTTGCATTATTTAATACAGTACACCACAGCAAGGCTTTCGCACCCAACACTTTACACCATAGTACTGACAATACACGCTCTTTAGAATAAATTCGACTAAGTTCTAATGTTACTAACCACCCATCCTTAAAGTTACAGAAGATCAATACTTACCACTCACTACTTACCACTCACTACTCACTACTCACTACTTACCACTCACTACTTACCACTCACTACTCACCAGTGTCACTAGGTACTAGGTGTTAGATCCACCATAGACTGGGCCTGCCTATAGAGGATTCATGAAGCCTACTCTGTCCGATGGTAACAATGGTCATTCCAAACGCCGTGTCACAGCCATCGCTCCACAGTGCTACGTTGGCCCTTTCAAATATTCTAGAACAATCCGTACCACCTGCTAGTGGAGAGTTTTCCGGTACTACGTTTCTCTCAAAGGTATATACGCCACTCCGGTTCCTCTCTTTGAAGAACCACCAACGAGCAAAGGCATTGATGTATTCAAGAAGATAACACTAGGTGCTTGTTGGATATTGTACGGCAGGTACTCTGTACTCTGTTGATTGGTTGATTCCCAAGGAAGGAGTCTCTGAGATACTTGTATACTTTTTGGGGGAAGGAATTGGTGCAAAACTCACCAGAGAGCTATAGGTTAGATACCGTTGAATAGATGTTAATGATTATTGTTGGGACCAGACAGCGTAGGCTCATAATACCAGAGTAGGTAGAGCAGCCCTAACAGTATTACTAGTTACTAGTTACTGCTTAGTACTTAGTACTTGGTACTTGGTACTTGGGACTTGGGACTTGGTACTTAGTACTTGGTACTTGGTACTTGTTACTTACCACTTACCACTTACTACTTACCACTTACAACTTACAACTTACAACTTACTGCTTACTACTTACTACTTACTACTTACTACTTTCTACTTACCACTTACTGCTTACCACTTACTACTTATTAGGTACCACTACGGGTGGTCCTTTACTCTACGGCAATTGAAATAATCTTCGACTGGCGGCAGCTAGTCACCCTGAGGTCACCCTTTACTCAGCTAGTTATCAAAATAACCCCCATTCCTCTGAAGAACATCCAGGAATACAAATATTTATCTTATTAACAGATCCCTTAACAAGATCCAACACTAGGCACCACTAGGTATTACTACACACATACTGTAACCAATATTAGTACTAAGTAAACGTTTTCATTACTTGGCATTCCTGCCTATCAGTAATCATTATTATACACTAAGTGCTACTCCTTCCTACTGATTATCAGTACTGTTCATGGACAGTGTATTGAAATCAAAGACTATGAATGGATGAGTAAGCTTTATCTACCGTCTTGGGGAACATGGATGGACTCATTTCTATACTCTGGAGTACCAGACTAAACCAATTACAAGTAAACAAGAATTGTCCACACTAAATTTCGCTTTAAAGTTTCATTCCAAGAAACATTACCGAACCACAAATTAACATCATCATAGCTACGCTAGATCACCATTTCTCACTTTGTACCAATTCCACAGACTGAAAGTATGTCTGTTCTGGGCACAGTCTATAGTAGCCATTTTCTCGATACAAGGACTAGATACCAGAAACGAGGAGAGCAATATTCGACAAGGTGTCGAGAAGGATCGAGGTATCCAGGACCGATATTGAGGATATCAATGCAAGACACTGATTGGGCCTATACTCCTACTCCTACCCACACTCCCACTCCCATTCCCACTCCCACTCCCACTCCCACTCCCACTCCTATTCCTACTCATATATACTATAGACTGTATACTTGACTTTTGTGAACACCCACATAGTCCTATACCCCTACTCCTATACTCATGTATACTCTCCCCTGAGCACCCTATAGACTCCTATTCCACTACACCACTCCAGTCGTATACTGGTGCTCTTACTGATCAACCAGTACCAAAAATTGTCATCCACATAGTTCACAGAAGTTCACAGTAAATCACAGTATTTTCCTGGGTCAGGGCTCATAACGCTCCTGCCCAACTATAATCACTCAACTATACCATACATAATTCTATTACTGCTCGATGCTCGATGTGAAGTAGATAACATTAGGTTAAATACTCGAGTGGACTAGGTAGACATACTACTTCTTCTGCTGCAGGTACTCCACACTACCGTGATACGTAATCACTATTTATACTACTCAAGAGTACAAATGGTATTGGCATGAACAAGTTATATAAGATACACAATTGTATGCTGATAAGCAATACAACCACTAAAATACTGACAATCATTTGCAACAATTCAAAGACTAAATCTTCCAATAGTCAATAATCAATACGAACCCAGACACTCTGTATTACGTCTAAGGCCTCTATGGAGTGCTCGCGCTAAGCAGTATCCAACAAATAGTTTGTAGCGGCATCCACGTCCCAATTCTCCTTCTCTAGAGCCTTGACCACGGCGGACTTTTCAAATCCCATGGCCACGAGCTCTTGCACTGCCAAGTCATGGGTATCGTTTGATGGGCCTGAAGAGGTGCCAGTTGAGGTGTTTGCTCCTGTTCCTGCTCCTGAACTAGGCTCTTGCACTGCAGCATTGCCGAACCCAGCAAACAATTGCTCCCATTCGTCGGTTTCGGCCCGGTCTGTTTTGGTGGTGATAAAGTTGGGGCCTGAGGTGAAGTCTGGTGCTGTGCTTAACTCTGCAGCAGCATTGAAATCCGGTGCTTTGCTGGAATCAGCACCGGTACTAAAATCGGGTACGGTGCTATGGTTGTAGTGCTGCACTTCTGCTCCCGTGAAGTGGTCATCAATAGACAAGTTGGGGTCCTCGAAGTCGTCTCCTTTATCTTCATGGGCAACCTTCAAATCATCAAACTCGTCGCCGAAAAAATCGTCTTTATCCCCACCATCTGCCACGGTGGGCTTAAGGTCGTCGAAGTCCGAGTCCTTGTCCTCCCCAGTGAAGTTGTCCACTGCATCGTCGAACTTCTCAGTGGCAACCTCTGCTTCGGAATCCGAGGAACTCTCATCAATGTCGAGTTCTTGTGGGGATGGAAACTCCTCCTCGTCATTGGATGCGCTCACGGGCTTTCCGTACTTGAACTTATCGTTGGCCTGTGCACCTTTGGCCTCCTCGGCATTGACTATCTCAAACAGCCCCACACCGGAAGAAGCCCTTTCACCTTCACTTGAACCGTCGTAGTTCAGTCTCTGAGTTGCCTTGGGCACGGCCACCTCGTCTCCCACGGTTTCACGGTCGCTGACCTCCTCCACATTGTCGTCTCTAACAGACAACGATGGATTGTTCTGAACACTGGACGTCAAGGAGTCTGTACGTTGGACTCCCACCAAGCCACCTGGGATACCGGCCATTCCAGCTACAAGTCCGTTTTGCACAGTCTGGAACCTATACTCGGAATTGGCAGGCGATGTCACCGGCGTAGCTCCAGATTCGTTTGTTTCCGTTTGCCGGAATGACTCGATGGCTGAAGAGGGCGATTCGCGATTGGTGCTTTCACTGCCGTGGACGTCTTGGGTCTCAGCATTGTATGTGGTGGAAAGATCAGGGAACCGGCTGTGCAACTCCTGTATGTCGTCGTTGTAGTCTGGGAGCCCAGACTTTTCGGTGGTCTCCACATTATCACTGAATGCATCACCAACAGGATCGTGGCCCTTAGTAGCATCGTCCACCCCGGTCAAATCTGAGGAAAACTCATTGGCCACAGCATCCACGGCCACTTTGGGGCCAAACTCATCACCAACGTCTTGAGAAGCTTCCGGCTGAGAAATAGCATTGGCTCCTTTTGTGGTTTCCGTGAAGTCTCCACCAGAAGGCACACTCTGGGACTCTGGAAGCACCAGCTTTTCGGTTCTGTGACTTCCAATTTCCTTAGAATTCTCCTCCTGTGTTGGTTCCTGCTTCTCAGTGTGACTATCGGATTCGCTACCACTGGAAAAACCTTCTCTGTTTAGAAGAGCTGCTCCTGCGCCAGCAGCGAGACCCCCAACAGCACCCGCGGCACCAGCAACGAGTTTAGTAAGGCCATTTTGCTTCTCACCAAGCTCTTTGTGCTTTTCCTCGAGTTCTTGGTGTTTTTCAAGCAACTTCTTCTGCTCGGCCTCATGCACTTCCAATTCTTTGGCAGATTTTTCGTGGTCCTCAAGCAATTTAGCGTATTGGGACTCGGAATCGGAGATTTTGCCCTTTAATTCATCCAATTTCACCAATGAAACCTGCACTTGCGATTTGCGTACATTAACATCGTTGGCGAGACGTTGGACTTCAGCTGTCTTAGCCACCAATTCCTTCTCCAACTCAGCATTTTCCGCATTTAAGTTACCCAACTTCTCCTTCAACGATGAGTTTATCTTCTGGTGCTCCTCCACCTGCAACTGCTTCTCATGCAACTCGTTCGTGATGTTGTTGAATTTGGCCTCAGCAATGGACGCTTCAGATCTCAACGCTTCAGTTTCTTCTTTGGCATTTCCTAAGGTCAAAACAACCTGCTCCACTTGCTTGACCTCATTTGCATACGAGATTCTCAACAGTTTGAGCTTCAGATTGATTTCTTCCTTCACAGCCAAGATTTTGGTGAGTTCAGCCTCGGCACGCAACTTCTTCTCGTCGAGAGCAGACGTTTGACCAGATAAAGATTTGATCTGGTTGGAGAAGTTGGCGATATCGGAAGTAGCTTCGGATAATTGGCCCGAGACTTCGGAATCTGCTAACAAGTCATTGTTCTCGGGCAATTTCTCCGATGTTGGTTGTGTTTCGGGGAACACACTGCTTGTTGTTGGTTGCTGTTGAGCAAGAGGCAGAGGAGAAATCATGCTGTTTCTGCTTCTTGGAGGGGCAGGAACACTTCTCAAAGCCTCATAGTCCACGGTCTTGTGTTTAGATTCCTTTGTCTCTGCACTTGGAGCTGCTGCTGGTACTGATAAAGAAGCATGACGAACAGGCGATCCCGTAGCTTTGGACGGTATGTCTTCACCTATCAAGTCAGCTTCATTGGAGGATGGCTGCTTGTTGAGCAACGACTGGCCAAAGCTTGAGGTTGGCCTAAATGTCGTTGACACTGGAGACCTACCGTAAGTCAATTCACTATTGCTGGTCCTCTGAGGCAAGGAGGGTCTTTGAGGAACGCTCAATTCGGAGGCAGTGTTTGTTTTGGCTTGTCCAGAGGAACCAAAGATATCAACCAAGTCGTCCAACGACGACTTAGGTGCTGAAATAGACCTCTGTACTTTTTCGGGGCCGATAGCGGTCAAATTGGTGCTACTCTCCGGGATTTGTTGGGTTTGTTGGGGGGCTTGAGGGGCTTGAGAAAGCTGATTAGCTTGAGGAGCTGGGGCAGCTTGAGGGGCTTGAGGAGTTTGGGCAAGAGACTTGATCAACTGTTCAGGAACCACATTAGGCAAGGAAAGTCCAGCACGTTTTCTGTTGATCAAAAACAAAGCAATGCCAAACTCCAACCGCCCGAAAACTCCGGTATTCTGGATATCGGAAAGATCCCAAATCGTGGCAAGATCCTGTTGGTCCAAACGCGAGGTCATGAGGAAAGAAGCCACCTGGTCCGCAGCTAATTGTTCAGTTTTAGCCTTATCCAAGCTGGAGAAAATCGAGTCGAATTGCTGCTTTTGGGTAGGGGTCACCTCCCACTCCGATTGAGCAACTCCCTGGCTCAGAGTAGGCGCATGCCTGACAGTAGACGATTGAGACGACATCGAAGACAGCGATACCTGACGTGCACCCAGGGTCTGCTCAACAGGGGTCACGCGTACGGATTGCCACACTTGTTCGGGCAAGAAAGGAGGTAATTGCTTCAATTGGCCACTCAACAAACCGTGGATCAAGTGCATGGCCATAACAAAAGACAGCAAGTTCAAAGCACCCTCATTTTTGACGTCCACAAGACTCCAAATCTGGCCCAAGACCACAGTGGGCAATTTGGCCTTCATAAGGATCTCCTTGGCGGAGTTTGCGTCCAAAGGGGCGGTGCTGGAGCCCGTAGTTTTTACGTAGATCTGGGAAAACTTGTCAAAATCAGCTTTGGACACCGGAGAAATGGGCTGCTGAGGCAATTGTTGCTGAGTCACGGTATTCTGCGGGACTAAAGCGGAAGGTTGAGATTGCAATAGAGAACCACTGGTGGACTGTGGGTTCAACGAGGGCTGAAGCAAGCCCAACTTGGCGAATTTGGGCAAGGGACCTGGCGATTGTGCAAGCTGGGCCGTAGGGTAATGGCCCGCCTGCGTATAGCCAATAAGTCTCATGGCGTGGCAGAAGCTGAACTGGGTCAAAAACCCGAGGTTCTGAGTATCGGAAAGCTGCCAGATCTCGCCCAAAATGTTAGGGGGCAATCCGGACTTCTCGAACGTCGAGCGGACCTTCTCGCCGGTCACAATGCCACTGTTTTCGGAGTCCAACGCCTTGAATAGCTTAGAGTAGAGTTCTTTCTCCTCGGCCGTCAAGCCAACCTTGAATGTCGACACGGCTATTGTTAGTATACTGGGAGGTAGGGAATCGACCGGCACCATTAGGTCGTCACTGTCAGGGCCACAGAAATTGTTTCATCGGAGTTCCATGTTTCAGAAGTGCTTCATCGGAGTTTCATAAGTGATTCAAAATGTTTCATGTTCATAAATGTTTCATGTTTGATAAGCGTTTCATAAAAGTTTCATGTTTCATTATGTTCACTGCTCCATTGATTCCCGCTGTTCGTTCTGTTTGTCGTCTCTGGATGTTTACAGCACAGGTGTTTCAATAATGCTGCCTGCACAACTGATTCAGAGGAGAATGTTTGGTGGAGAAAAACGTGACCTGGCGCCATTGCCGATCTTGGTTCGGCGCTGTATACATACCTGGCATGGTACTCATGGTAAGGAGGTGGGTATAGGGGTCCTTGCTGTGGCTGGAGGGGAGCGCGGAATGGGTGGTGAGAGAGATAAGTGTTGTGTGCAGGACATCCGACAGCAACACTAGACCACTCGTTCATATTAGACAGTTGTTTATGTTTAATATATATATGATAGAGGGAGAGATGTACGGGCTTATAAACAGGTTTATAGAGGAGAATTTGGGGGTTGAGCCACGTGATTGGCGGAACTGATCGGTTACTCTGAAAGCTATATTATCTGCAGGGCATTTAAAGGAAGCTAAGGGTTTGGTCATTGAGTTTAGGCGAGACACGAGGGTGAAACGGGCCGGTGCACACGACAAAAACACCCGTACACCCGGCTACCTCAGCAGAAAAAGGCCCAATGCAAGACGGCCTTTTTTTTCTCTTTTCTAATTTTTTAGTGGTTTAATCGGATATTTCAGTGATGCAGATTTCATAATGGGTCTTGGAATTTCGGCAAAGGGTTTGTGTGGGGAATTGGGCGGAGAGGTCGTCCCCGAGAGTACAAGTTCCGGTCTCACCGGACTCCGGTCCCACCGGTCCACCGGACATTACATGCAGGAGTACCATTTATCAGTACCTCAACATACGGTCATATGCCCGGCAATCTTTAGTCGAGACTACCAGATAGATATACAGGAGAACGTTGTTAGATTCTTTTTATGCTAAGTTATTCTTATTCGTGATGATTCCTCAGGAGGAGAAATGGGCCGTACTTGAATTCTGTGCAGGAGAGACATCCGTAGTAATGGCGAAATGACTCGGAAATTAACTGAAAAGGTGAGATTGATAGCTGTATGGGTGAAGGAGTACCCATACGGAATCTAACATAGAATATCTAGATATGTTGTTGGTGCGCGCACGACCTTTATATCTGGCTACACTTATACCAATTGCTAGGCGAAGGATTTGGAGAACAGCTCTATACAGGCTGTTCTTTATGAAAAAGGAGGGCGAAGAGGTTGAGGCCGTCCAGAGAAACGGAAAGACTGCATATAACAATCTGCCATAAAAACAGCCATGCCATAAACCCAAGTTACCCCACAAACAGCTTGTATCTCTTTTTTGAGCAGTCTATAAAAGGCAAGGAGGATAGGGAAGTCGGAAGTTTGTGTTGAAAAACAGCTCTTGATGTCTGGGACCGCAGCCACTCACTTGACTTTGGTAACATATGTTGAAAAGTACTACGATGCCAATTGTTAGGATCGGACAGATAAGGCTTCATAGTAATTATACACAGGACCTGGTAGGCAAGGTCCTGCCGATATTCGTTATTCTAGAAAGCCAAGAAGGGATGGATGGAGTCGGAGGGTATACGGAGGTACTGATGTGTCAAAGCCCCCCCTGCAGTACGTGGATGCACCCGTGCACCAGGCATCGCGAAAAAAACTTCATCTCACATTTTCTCTCCACACTATAAACCACACATCATGAACAGAGGCAGAGGTGGATTCAGAGGCGGCCGTGGTGGCATGCGGGGCGGGTTTTCTGCACCCCAAGGCCCCCCAGAGTCTGTTCTCGAAATGGGCACTTTTTTGCATTCCTGTGAAGGCGACATTGTGTGTCGTTCCATCAACGTCAAGATCCCATACTTCAATGCGCCAATTTACTTGGAAAACAAGACGCAAATCGGCAAGGTGGACGAGATCTTGGGCCCTCTCAACGAGGTGTTCTTCACCATCAAGCCTGCCGAGGGTGTGCAGGCCAAGTCGTTCAAGGACGGCGACAAGTTTTACATTTCGCCAGACAAGTTGCTTCCCCTTGAGCGTTTCTTGCCCAAGCCAAAGGAGGTGGGCCCTAAGCCCAAGAGAAAGGCAGGAGGAGCTGGTCGTGGAGGAAGAGGCGGCTTTGGAGCAGCACGTGGAGGAAGAGGCGGCTTTGGGGGAGCACGTGGCGGCGCACGTGGCGGATTTGGCGGAGGACGCGGGGGTTCGCGTGGAGGTTTCGGTGGAGGCCGTGGAGGTTCGCGTGGAGGCTTTGGTGGGGCCCGTGGAGGAAGAGGCGGTGGCCGTGGCGGACGTTTCTAAGCGGACGCTTTCAAAGAAGCACTTGGCATGGTTCCTAAAATCACTGACATTTCGAACATGTCCTAAGTAAACGGGATTAGTAAAATAGATACTGCATGAAGCCTTCGTAGGGCCATTGGATTGGGAAAAATGAACACAATCCATAGATATCAACTGGACGGAGATGGTGTGTATATAGTCGTCATTCCGGGTCTACAAAATCGTGTAAAATTCAGGTCCAGAAATACCTACGGGAGTGGTACACTAGTAAACAGATGCAGTACTCGAATGATAGACATTGCCCTGTTATATTATTACACACATAAGTATTATACTATTGTACTGGGATAGATCCATTATGGGCACGACACTACCCGTTAAGGTAATACGAAGCCTATGCACTCTTTTCTTCTGTCATTGCCGTCATAGATGGGGATTTTTTCTATTTTTTTTGCTATAATCCCGGAATATTTGCTATAATCCCGGAATGTTTACTTGGGAATAATTATCAACGAGTACTTAGCATGTACGGAGTCGATGTATTTCGTAAAGGCATTGGTGTTGAACTTGCAGGACATCTGTACTTGTTTCGGATCACGTGCTGTGGGCACGTGTTTAGGATGAATTAAGTTCATGGTCGTATTTTGGAACAAGCAAGTGTGGAATTAATATTTGCTGCATGAGCAGATGAGCGCATTTCTAATACTGATCGAGAAGGTGTCCAAGACAGCCCACGACAGGAATGGAAGTAGCCTGCATCTTGGTTGCTATGTCATAAGGACAGCGTAGCCCGTCATTGTGTCGATATTGATAAAGAGGCCAATCACGTGAACTCTAGTTTATTTATCATAGGAATAAGACATATGAGTATAACAACTTCTTTAAGTAAAGCAGAGAAGTTGTTAAACAACGGACGCAGTTGCATTCCTGTATGCACGAGAGTAAAGAAGAACGCTCGACAGTTGGATGCGTTTCAGTGATGCGTTTCAGTGATGCGCTATGTGCAGGTCGCGAGTGGGTGAAAAGCACCTCGTCTAAGGCTTTGATCTTGTAAGGTAGAACTTATATAGAGTGTTTTTCAAAAGTATTCAAACCAGCTGTTAGGAAGAATCCTACGAGCACTAGAATTGAGTATTCAGGGTGGGTGGAGTCTACTAACGAGGCTTAGCTTAGGCTTAGTCTCAAACCATACCAGTCATGAGTATGGGCTGGTGGGAAGTCCCTCATGAGTATGGGATCGTGGGAAGCCCCTCATGAGTATGAGATGGTGTGAAGGTTGGTATTCAAGAAGACTTAATATTGGGTGCTAGGCTCTATGTATGTGGACTCATGTGATATGCCCTTGCTAGGGAGAATTCCTGATAAGGACTACTCCGGGTCAATGTATCGTTTAGCATATCGTTCAATGGCATTTCGTTTAATGGCATTTCGTTCAATGGCATATCGTTTAATGGCATTTCGTTTAATGGCATTTCGTTTAATGGCATGGATCGGGTGAAACCTTCAGAATAGATCAGCCCAATAGTGCTGATTTGGAAATACGGCTAGCTAATTAGCTGGGCACGTGAGGTCAATTCCTATGAGTATTCCTCCCATCTTGGACCTAGAAGCCTGCTCTCAATACAGTGCTATAGTGTTAGACCTACCATGGGTAGAAACACTACCCATAGATGTCTCTCGATCCTACGAATGCCAATGGCTCATGTATTTAGCTGACCTCGTGCATGGACTCATGTATTCAGCTGACCTCGTGCATGGACTCATGTATTCACCTGACCTCATGCATGAAGTTTAGGCGTGCTTCACTTCTCCGGCATTCACAGGTTAGCTATTTCCGGAGGTTGGCTCAATAAGAGTGTGACCAGGCTTGATTCTGCCGGTTTTCTCGGCCTCCAAAACCATGTTCTTGGCGATTCTATCCTTGATGGAGCCTCCAGCATTGAACAACTCCACCTTGGCATAGACCTTGGCCTTGATACCGTAAGATTGAGGGATCTTGTTCAACTTGATGAGCGGTGTGCATGAATGGATTAACGAGATTCCCACTGTCCCTATCTACTATCTAGCGAAACCACAGCCAAGGGAAGGGGCTTGGCAAAATCAGCGGGGAAAGAAGACCCTGTTGAGCTTGACTCTAGTTTGACATTGTGAAAAGGCATGAAAGGTGTAGAATAAGTGGGAGCTTCGGCGCCAGTGAAATACCACTACGTCCATCGTCTTTTGACCAATGAAAGAATTACTCCAAGTCCATTTTTTAAAATTCAGAAACTGTCTAATGGGGAGTTTGGCCGGGGCGGCACATCTGTTAAATAATAACGCAGATGTCCTAAGGGGGGCTCATGGAGAACAGATGTTCAACACAATCCTTAAGTCGAAGATGGACATCACCTTGCCTTTTCTCTGGCACACTTCAACATCTCCTTCTGTGGAAGAGATGCACAGCACGGCCACTGACTTGTTTCACATCCTGAAGGCCGGCTGTTTCAAGAAATCCCTCAAGGGTTAGCCGAAGCAGTAAGGAAGTATATAGAACTAGCAGGTTCGCCCGATAAGATAAATCCTCAGGGATTCTTCTAAGGCACATTTGTTAGACCCATTCCAACCAAGACTGGCCGTCTCTCCTAGCCGTGGGAGAGTACATGCTCAACGCTCAACCAGCGAAATCGCTTCAAGGCAAATCCCCATTCGAATTAGACCTCGGATACATTCCGTCATCACCATTACAATTCGATTTCCCAGGCCCCATCCAATCCCTCAACCGGACGCTGTGGAAATTACAGAGATCCTTCACAGGAGTATCACCGCAGCCCTCGCGGCCCATCAAACCTCTTTCGACAAAGCCAAAACCTATTTTGATCGCAAACGCAAGGACCTTCTCTTCGAAACAGGTCAACAAGTCTACGTCGATATCAACTGCCTCTCCGGCTTCCCTGACGCTAAAAACCCTCAACTATTGCCTAAACTCCGGTCCAAGTTCGCAGGTCCCTACGAGATCGCAAGAGTCGTATCACCAGTCAACTACCAACTAGTGATGTCAACTACCAACTAGTGATGCCCTCAAAATACAGAGGTAGCAAGGTTTTCCACATCAGCCAATTACGTCTCAAAAAGACAATCCCGGAAGAATACTTTACCCCACTCCCAACTGATGTCGGACTTAAACGCTACAAGCATGGCTCAGAACTAGTCGAAGTCGAAGAAATCCTAAGCCACAAGAAAGTCAGCCGCGGCTACCTCCTATCGGTACGTTGCAAGCGATCTGTCGATCACCCACACACACAAGGCGAAATTATTACAGTACGAGCTGGTAATTTGCGGTCAACCGTACCCCAGCTCTACCTGGAATACGCCCAGAAACATCACCTCCCTAAGGCCAAGTAATCTGGCTTCGAGGCTGGGGGGATGTTAGACCCACCATGGGTAAATACACTACCCATAGAGGTATTGTTAGAGCCTACGAATGCCAATGACTTGTCCAATGCGTCATACCCCGTGGCTTGGACTCATCCTTTCACCTTACCTCGTGACATGGCGTTTAACCACTCCACTTCTCTGGTACTCACAGGCTAACTATATAAGTACTCGGATTCCCACTTATTGGGAGTCCATCAATGAACATAACCCCAGTACTAGACGTATTCAAGAATAGACTATAGAC